>JASDQU010105175.1:88148-109422 GCA_032191745.1 Picea mariana
AGATGAAGGAAAGAGAGAGAGAGAGGGAAGGAGGGGGAGATAAAGGAGGAGGGAGGGAGAGGTAAGAGAGAGGGGGAGAGTATGGGATGTTAAAATTTTGGTATGCTTGTTTAACCATATACAATATCACATCGTTGTCACCCAACCATAGGAATTCACATATGCCATGCTCAAGCACACTTATCTTTACTTAGAATAATTTCAGCAAGCATACTCTAGAACCAATAGGTAAACCCTAGCCACAAAATTGTTGTAGCAGTAACACAATAACCATACAAAGAGAGCATACCTTACAACAAGAGAAGCATACAAGAGAAAAACCAGAAAGACTGAGAATACTCAATGATAGTTTTTGCACTACTCTCTCCAAACTTGTTCCTTCTTATGTTGCAGTTGCAACTCCTTAGATTTTCACACTAGTTCTTACTGCAACTTCTCCTAAGACTTGCACCCTTCTTGATGAGTGAGTGAGTGTGAGTACAAATGAGCTAGGTGCTTCCTTATTTATACTAGATTTTCCAGGTCACTTTACTTAGTGGGGCTGACTTCTCTTTCTGAATCCTTTTATTACTTTAATGTTATTCTCTTGAGGCCAACTTCTCTCCTAGGGTTTCCACACATATGTTTAATGGTATAATTGATTCTGGAATATTATTTGCATCTAAGAAAGGTCATCTAGGAAGGAAATATCCTCTCGCAACTACCAAAACATCAAAACTCCCTCTTAGCTAGGGAGGCATTTTTCACAATGTATTCATTTAGTATTCCATTGACTACTCTACAATCAAATGGTAGCACACAGCTGCTACAATTCCATTGGTAGCTCAAATAATCTATCACATTTTCTACAATCAAGTAGCACTCAATTACTTCCAATGTGAACTGGTAGTCTCTATGGCAATCAACTAGTAGTGCACAACTACTACAATGCTATCTAGTAGAACATGATTGTGTTGATCCATAGTAGTACATAAATACTATCCAATGGTGCACAACCACTCCATGTAGCACATGACTACCATCCATGGACACAATGTCTCTCTCATGCAATCAAACCACCATGCAATACAATAGTCTCTACGATTATGCAACAATCATCTAGTGGCACATAACCATTGCAATATTCCCTCATCTATAATCATATTATGTCACCTCCATGGCTATGCAACAATCAGATAGTAGCACACAACTACTACAATATGCCCTCAGCCATAGTCAGGATCTGTATGACTATGCAGAAATCAACTAGTAGCACATAGCTACTACAATATGCCCTCATCCATAGTCATGCCTATGATTATGTAGCAATCATCTAGTAACACATAGTTACTACAATATTCCATCAACCATAATCATAGTTGATGTCTCTATAATTATGCAGTAATAAGATAGTAGCACACAACTACTATAATATGCCACTAGCCATAGTTATAGTCTCATTTAGTAGCATGATGCTACTCCCATAGTCCTCACAACTATGTGTGTGATGTTTCTTCTCTCCTCAGGTCTGGAAGTGCATTACCCCCTCAATCGCAAGACCGATCAAGGGAAACCTTGTCCAGAGGGGTTATTCAGCATGAGAAGAAACAAAACACCTCCCTCTCAATGAGAGTGGACATTTTTCACCTCTATTATTTCCTCTCCCAGTCAAATCGGCATGTCTAATAGGACAAATACTACACCTGGTCTATTCACCACTAGCTAAATCATCATGGATAATCCTATGAGTGAATGTATCATACTTCCTTGGTCATATCATCATGACAAATATGGGATAATTTCTACTCAATGCTACTCATTTGTGCATGTGTACTAGATCTTCAAATCTCCCTTCTACGTCGTCTCTCGATTGAAGTCATGCAAGAAAATTTGGAAACCATGTTGCTTCATGGCTTGCAATATTGGATGTTATATGCTCTGCCCCTGCTGTACTGAGTGAATCTTTCATATGCTTCCTTCTCAACCATGAGATCACATTGATTCCAAACTAAAGAAGAAACCAGAAGTACTCTATTGATCTACTGCACTACCTACTCAGTCAGATTATGTATAATTTTGCAGCTTCACATCTCCATCTGAGGCATATCCCAATCCATATCTGCTTGTATCACGTAGTTATCTCAACCAAAAAAAATAATTGTCAACTGATGTACATGTCTCAAAATCAATGTAAAAGTTCCACATCCCAGTCCTTTTGACTGGCTTCCTTCACTGAAACAAGAGAATCCTCCTAGGAGGTCTCATATATCCTCAAAGTCTCTAAAGTTTTTGACCTAGACTCCTATATGTCAATCCTGGAGGACGTCTCTCCCATCTGAATCTAAATATGAATATGAATTTGAATAAGAATACTTTTTGAATGAAATTTTCTAAGAAACTGACTCTCTCTAAGATTAGGTTCACTCTAAGTCTGCATGCACCGTATGAAGCTTGACTCCCTCTCAAGCTATATAGTCTTCAGATTCATATTGTGCTTGGACAAAACATCCCTTCTCCTAAAAACACCCTTAAGATAGTGATACATTTTAAACATATACAAGTACATACCTTCGGGAAATAGCGACACCATATGACAGCAGCGATGAACCCTAAAACTTCAAAGTGCTCCAAATTAAAATCCAAAGGTAGTTGGAGATGCAGTAGGGTAAGACACACTAGGAGAACCAAAAATTAGTCCCAATACTTCACATAAAATTTCATTGGAATTGGTACTTCAACTAGTGTTGGCACTGCAACCGGTGTTGCAACTAACACTGCAACTAGCACGAAGGACCTGGCACAAATGAATTGGCATGAAGAAACTGACATGAAGGAACTGGCATTGCAACTACAACTGAGGATGTTCCTTCTAGTGTTTAGACTGTTATGAAGGAAACTAGCTCTCACTCCATGTTGAAATTTTGGTATGCTCATTTAACCATAGACAATGTCACATAATTGTCACCCAACCATAGGCATTCACATATTCCACCCCCGAGCTCACTAACCTTTTAACTTAGAATAATTCTGGCAATCCTACTCCACAACCAATAGACAAACCATAGCCACAAAACTATTGCAGCAGTAGCACAATAACCATAAAAAGATAATGTACCTTACACCAATATAATAATACAAGAGAAATGCCATAAAGACTAAGAATACTCCATGACAAATACTACACTTCTCTCTCAAAACTTGTGCCTTCTTCTGTTGCAGTTGCAGCTCCTTAGATTTGTGCACTAGTTGTTTTTGAAACTGCTCCTAATACTTGTGCCCTTCTTGATGATTGAGTGAGTGTGAGTACAAATGAGCTAGGTGCTTCCTTATTTATACTAGCTTGTCCAGGTTACTTTACTTAGTGGAGTTGACTTCTCTTTCTAGATCCTTTTATTAATTTAATGTTATTCTCTTAAGTCTGACTTATCTTCTATGGTTTCCACACATCTATTTAATGGTTCACATTATTTTGTAATATTCTATGCATCTAAGAAAGGTCATCTAGGAGGGAAAGATCCTTCCACAGCTACCAAAACATCAACATGGGAGAGAGAGGTAAGAGAGAGTAGGGGGAGAGAGAGGGGGGAGAGTTAGAGTGAGAAATAGGGAGAGGGGGGGGGGGTGGTAGATATATAGAGAGATTCTAATGATGGAGGGAGAGAGGGAGGGAGAGGGAGAAAGTGAGAAACAGGGATCGAGAGAGAGAGAGATTTAAAGAGATACAGGTATAGAGAGGTAAAGAGAGAGGGGTGTTAGAACTAGGAATCACCCTCAGACTATAATGAGGAAAATCCCAATACCCATCAGTTTATACAGTAAATGTAAATGAGTTTTAGGTGGTCAAATGGAGAATACTCAATGATAATAATGTTCTAACTTAGAAACCTGGACTGGTATGCGCAAGCAATTGAGGTTTGGAATCAAATTCAGTCAGTAAGTTGGAGTAAGGGTGAATAGAGGGAAGACTTTGGTGAGGAGAGTGTAGAGGTTTTTTGTGGACATCAAGTCTTCCAGTAGCCTAAGGAGGAAAAAATTAAATGCAAGGTTGTGGACATCAAGTCTTCCAGCAGCCTAAGGAGGAAAAAATTAAATGCAAGATCCTCTTGAATTCAAATCTCAAAGAAACTGAAAGAAACTATAACAACGCTATAATACAACATTAATCATAATACAGTCATAACAATCCATGTGAATCAGTCAATCATGAACTCTCTCAGTATCAAAGGCAAATAAGATGGAGTAAGAAAGCTGAATTAGATTAACCAAGATGTCTAAAAAACAAATACATAACCATAGAACCAGTTGTTCTCAATCAAAATATTATAATAGCAGGGAGCCTAGCTCAAGCATTTGTCCATTACAAAATATAAAAACCGTATACATATATTGAGAATTGATGCAACCACCAAGAGCATGATCGGGCCCCTCCATTCAAAGTTTCCAGTCAATTCCCTCTCTATCAGACTGTGTGTGCCTTCCTTCGTCAGACGCAAACTCAAATCAGTATGGGTTTTGTAAGAAAATCCATCCTCGGGGAACTTTGGGCTGACAATCTGCCTCCACGGGTAGGCCTTCCATGCTTTCCATTTATGATGTGACAGAAGGTTTCAACAACCACCCCTCCTCTTTATTAACTTCTTCATCGGGATTAGGATGAGGCTTCGAATGCTCGGGAAGATTCCATGGGATGCTCATGGTTCTTCGCGTCAACCTAGTGCCCTGAAACCATGATGATATCATTTTCTACTATCGTGAGGGTCTTCGGCCTTGGCACAACTCTCGTGAAAATTGTACCTTCCTTCATGCTTCCAAGGCTTCAGGTGCCAGCTTCTTCTCCACTACACTTTCTTGCATGTGACCTCGGACCACGAACTTGCACTTATCCCCACAGAAACTTTTGGACTTTGTCTTTCGGGGATCCTCATATCACTTGAGTACAACACCCTTGATTCCCAATTTGACGAAAACACCCAACTCAAATCAACGATCGGATATGATTTCCATATGACGACTGAGGCTTCTCGCTGAAAACCCCAAACTATCAGCTTCGTGTGATGGGTGCTCAATCTTCTTTATGGACCTGTTTCCATATGAATTTGGGTTGTGACCCTACGCCCACTCTCGAGCCCTTCATGAGTTCATGCTACGCGAACTTGCTTTGTGCTCCATTATCAAAACTCCAATTAGCGAGACCATGAACCTATTGATTTGGTGCGAGGGATCCCTCTGAATTTAATGGTCCAGATCTATTTCAGGTTTTTTCCATCGGAGATTTTTCCCTTGCCTCATTTCAAAACTCCCAATAGTCATTTCCATGAAAACCTCAAATTGACTGTCACCTGTCTCCTCAAGATCTATGACCCAGATTAAATCTTTGCTTGACCTTTTATCTTAAGCCTCTACCTTAGCACTAAACTTTGAGCAACTTTTGGATCCCGAATACCCGCAAACCATCGATCTGATTTTCCTGGTGGATATCCGTCATTGGAAGATAAACTTGTCTTCTTGCTTGTATTTTAAGCTCGAAAAGGACTTCTATGAAAGTTTCTCTTTGTGTTCAAGGCTTATACCCATGGAAGAAAAGGACTGGGTCACCCTGCGACCTTTTGATAGATTTATGTGATAGGCTCCATAGGGGATGGTACGCTCCCTGCAAGCTGCCAAGAACAAGCAGTTCCAGTAACCTTATGCATTGGGTTATGGAGTCAAGCTCAAAACATTTCGCCGAAGGTTGACATGTACATTATTCTACTTATAAAAAGGAAAACAAACACACATGCTCCAAAAAGAGATTATTTATTTACAAAACCTAAACTAACTGACTTTTACAATGGGCTAGGTGAAGGCAAACTTCCACCATATCCATTCAAATTGTTTTATAACTGAATCCTTCGCTTCACTGCAAATGATCCATAAGAAACAAGGAAAGTGTGATAGCTGGATAATTTCATTCTTATGATCACCCATATTACCTTCAAATGATGATAAAAATATCAATCCTACATGCTTCAAAGAATTTGAAAAGTGTAACTTTATGTACTCATTGATAGGGTCATGAAATTGAAGGCAACACATGCTTAACTTATGAATGGTTAATTTCACTTTTTCAAAGCTGTTGACAGCTTGCTTGATGTCCCCTATTGGCACACTTGATTGAAAGACAGCCAAAGGCATCTGTGGGTCCAAAAGATGCTTACTGTGAGCTGTAGGTACAAGTGGAAGAAGGATGTACGTACGTGGTTGTTGATCCACTGATGACTGTGGATTTACTTCAGACTGTGTATAAATGACCTCTTCATGTGCCTCAACTAAGGGTTGCTCCTGGTCAAATTTTGTGTCTTCCGTGACAAGGCCAACCTCTGCATCATCCTTACTATCTTCATAGTAATAAAATACAAGATAATCTTGTTGCTCATCATCACTAGGATATTCATCAAAAAGGGGTTGTCTTTCATATCTATGATCAACCTTTAAATCAGTAATTTTATCAGGAAAATAACTGTTAAAAATATCTATTTCAGGAATAGTAGTAACGGCTGCTCCTAGTTGTTCATACACATGATTTCTATCAATATAGGGTTGTTCATTGATACATGCTTCGAAGACTAAATCATCCATAGCTTTTCCTTCACATGGAAAACAAGAAAAAACTTCCTTACGCTCAGAGTTGAGATGATACTAACTTTGAATCCTACCACAAGCTCGAAGGTTCTCCTCCACATCCCCAACATCCATGAATAACTGAGATAAATATGTTGATTTCCTTTATCTTAGGTGAAGGAAAAGCTCTAAATGTTGAGCCATGACATAGTACACCATGGCGGCAGTCTCTGTGGGTCTGATCTCTACAAGTATATTATGATACACACGGTAAAAACTCATGTTGAAGATGGCCAAGGCTTCCTCTTTCCCTCTCCTCAAGGCATTAAAATCATCCCAGTACTGATCAAGGGACTTTTTCTCACCCCACCACTTAAAAAATTCATTGCATAATTCAACCCAGGAACCAATGGAGTCAGCTCCCAAACATTTAAACCACACAACAACATCTCCAAATAATTAATTTGAGAACAATATCATGGAAACATCATCATGAGCAATCTCAAATTGACCAACAAAGTTTTCAAAGGCCTCCACATGCCTCTCATCTGTAACATGATCTTCCCCAGAAAAATGAGGAAGATATTTAAAGAAATCGGGAGGATAAGGATGAAGATGGTATGGAATCTTTAAAGGTTTAAACAACCTATCTCTAATTCCAGTTTGAAAACTAGTGGGTTGAATATGAGGCTTATCACAATGATGGAAAGGCACAACAATAACATCAGGATGAGATGAGATTTTAGGAGGCTGCAGATCAATTTAAACCTCCTCAAGGATGTAAGGGTGATTGAATCCAAGAGGGATCTTAGTATGAATTTTATCCATATGAATAGGCTGAGATGAGGATATAGGATCAACATCTACAATACATGCAGAAAGTATGGCTTCTTCCTCCAAGGATGGATATATAAAGGAAGGTTGGTGATCAACTGAATAAACAAAGAAAAATATGATCCTTTTTATATGTGAAGGGAAAAACAAAAATGAGTTGATAAAGAATAACAAGAGTTCATGCAGAAAGCTCATAAGTTGATACCTAGTCATTCCCTTCATCTTTCTGTCAATAGGATCTTCCCAAATGGAGTCTTTGATTGTGGAGTCGCCACGTAGATGATTACATTCAATTTATGTATCCCACTCTTGTCTACCATCAAGAGATGGATCTATGTCATTCCTCCCAGGTAGCTCTTCAATCTCCTCAAATTCATCCCCGACAATGGTGCCATTTATGTTAGCACTAGGAATCACCCTCATACTATAATGAGGATAATCCCAGTACCCATCAATTTATACAGTAAATGTGAATGAGTTTTAGGTGGTCAAATGGAGAAGACTCAATGATAATAATGTTCTAACTCAGAAACTTGGATGGGTATGCGCAAGCAATTGAGGTCTGGAATCAACTTGAGTCAGTAAGTTGGATTAAGGGTGAATAGAGGGAAGACTTTGGTGAGGAGAGTGTAGAGGTATGTTGTGGACATCAGGTCTTCCAGTAGCCTAAGGAGGAAAAACTTAAATGCAATATCCTCTTGAATTCAAATCTCAAAGAAACTGAAAGAAACTATAACAACACTATAATACAACATTCATCATAATACAATCATAACAATCCATGTGAATCAGTCAATCATGAACTCTCTTAGTATCAAAGCAAAATAAGGTGGAGTAAGAAAGATGAATTAGATTAACCAATATGTCTCAAAAAAAAAATTATAAACAGAGAACCAGTTGTTCTCAATCAAAATATTACAATAGCAGGGAGCCTAGCTCAACCATTCGACCATTACAAAATATCAAAACTGCATACATATACTAAGAATTTATGCAACCACCAGGAGCGTGATCGAGCCCTTGCATTCAAAGTTTCCAGATAACGCCCACTCTGTCAGACTGTGTGTGCCTTCCTTTGTCAAATGCAAACTCAAATCAGTATGGGTTTTGCAAGAAACTCCGTTCTCGGGGAACTTTGGGCTGACAATCTACCTCCATGTGCAGGCCTTCCGTGCTTTCCATTTATGAGGTGATAGAAGGTTTCAACCACCACCCCTCCTCTTTATTAACTACTTCATCAGGATTAGGACGAGGCTTTGAACACTCGGGAAGATTCCATGGGATGCTGGCAGTTCTTCGCGTCAACCTAGCACCCTGAAACCATGATGATCTCATTTTCTACTATCATGAGGGTCTTCGGCCTTGGCACAACTCTCGTGAAAATTTCACCTTCCTTCGCGCTGCCAAGGCTTCAGGTGCCAATTTCTTCTTCACTGCACATTCTTGCATGTGACCTAGGGCCATGACCTATTGCTTCTCCCCATAGGAACTTCAAGACTTCATCTTTCGGGGATCCTCATATCACTTGACCACAACACCCTCGATTCCCCATTTGACGAAAATGCCCAACTCAAATCAATGGTCAGATATGATTTCCATCTGACGACTGACGCTTCTCGCTGAAAAACCCAAACTATCAGCTTCATGTGATGGGTGCTCAATCTTCTTTATGGACCTGCTTCCATATGACTTTGGGTTGTGACCCTGGGCCCACTCTCAAGCGCTTCGCGAGTTAGCACTGTGTGAGCTTGTGTTGTGCTCCATTCTCAAAACTCCGATTCATGAGACCACGAACCTATTGATCTGGCACCATGCGTCCCTCTAAATTTAATGGTCCAGATCTATTTCGGGTTTCAGCCATTGGGGATTTTTCCCTTGCCTCATTTCAAAACTCCTGATAGTCATTTCCACGAAACCTCAGATTGACTACCACCTGTCTCCTCAAGATCTACAACCCATATTAAATCTTTGCTCGACCTTTGATCTTCGGGCTCTACCCTGGCACTAAACTTCGAGCAACTTTCAGATCCCGAATACCCGCAAACCGCCGATCTAATTTGCCTAATGGATCTCCGTCATTGGAAGATAATCTTGTCTTCTTACTTGTATTTTAATCTCGAAAAGGACTTCTATGAAAGTTGTTCTTTGTGTTCAAGGCTGATAGGCAAGCAAAGGACTGGGTCGCCCTGCGACCTTTTGACAGCTTTATGTGATAACAAGGTGAAGGGAGAGAGGCAAGGAAAGAGAAAGTGGGAGAGAAAGATAGATATTGGGGGAGAGAGGGGAAGAGAGGGAGAGAGGGAAGGAGGGGGAGAGGGAGGGGGAGGGGAGAGAGAGATAGAGAGAGTGAGGGGGAGAAAGGTGGGGATGATTGAGGTAGGGACTGAGGGAGAGAGGAAGAGAAAGAATTAGAGGGTGGGAGAGGGAATAAGGTGGATATAATACATAGAGAGTGAGTGGGGTAGAGAGAGATGGAAGGAGAGAGAAGGGTGTAAAATTGGGGAGGAAGAGAGATGATAAGAGGGAGACAAGAACACTGAGGAATATGGAGTAGAGAGAAAGGGAGACGGGGGGAGATGATGAGCGAGAGAGATGGAGAGAATGGTTGGAGAGAAAGAGAGTGGGGGGGGAAGAGAGGAAGAGAGAAAGCGAGGGATATTTCATGTTAACAGGAAAACACATGTGTGTTTTACTAAAGAACGTGTGAGTTATTTTAATTTTAATTGTTTTTTAGGAACACATGCACATTCCTGAACACATATTTCTTAGGAATGCATACGCGTTCCTAAATAATCCAAGTTGGAAAAAAAAATTGAGTTGGAAAGTTTGTGTGGTGGTTCGATATGAACCTAGGTTGTAGGATTAATAACACATGTGTGTTTCTCGGAACATGAAAGGATTCTTGTGTGTGCATGTTTCTAGGAATGCACACATGTTCTTGTGTTTGCACATTTCTTCGCACCCCATTGCCAATTTTTCATACATCAACTTTGTGCACTCACCCTCATCCTTCATTAATATTTAAATTTTATATACATTGGATCCCAACACCGTCACCTCCAATATTCAATCTTTTATCACTTCTCTCTTTTATAATCCTCCAATTGTGAATTAACCAATTACAAATGAAATGGAAATAAACTCTTGTTTATATAGAGTGAGATAAATATCTCTTACAATAAAATATATTATTTTTCTAACTAAATCCATGACAAACCAAAATAATATTTTAATAATGGAGTAGTTAGATCGAGAGTTATTAGAAATGGACCAGAATAGAAAAAACCAATCAGTCTGACTAGTTTCAAGGCCTTTCAGTCTGGTTTGTGGTTTTGGACCATTTTTTTCTCATTACATATCAAACTGAGTAGTTTCGTATGGAACTAACCTTAAATAAACAAACTAGTTGGGTATGTATGGAACTAAACGGTTTGATAAAATGTCATACGATGTAGCTAGGGACCACTAGAACTTAATTTAAAAAAAAACAATAAATTAAGTTTTTCAAGAATAATGTCAAACCCCAAGGCCCTGCTAACACTATTTAAAGAGGTCCTCTACCCTCCATTTCACTCACCCTAGTAATTAATACTAATATTAAATATTTAAAGTAAAAGGATATAAAAAATTTAACATCACCATCAATTGTTTCATGATGTTTGAGAGTGGTTTCAAACTCATTGGACTTAATATGGAGAAAGTATAATTTTATATCTCATTCTAAATTCAAAACAATTAACGGTTTTTAGGATTTGAAGATTGGAAAGATTGCAACATTACCACTAGATTATATTGTATATGAGGGTATGGAACTGGCATTTAATCAAGAGCACCAAGCCCTCTGTGTACCTCTATGTTGGTGTCATTGATTGTTGAATTCCTCAGTCCTAAACCTAGTAAAAATGTACCCTTCACTCAAGTAAAATCAATTATTAGGAATGTTAAGATTGTTCTATCTTATTTCAATTCTTAGAGGGTGATAATGATGAAAAGGATCCTAATATAGGAAATTATTTTTATGATATGTATTTATTTTTTGTAGAACGTTTTTTTTTACTCTAGAGGCCATTTAGAGCATCTTTGTTCATGTATTTTGGTTCAGAGATAGATTGCATTCAGTGCTACTTTGGTTATATGCACCCTTACTTTCTATATACATGAGAAAATTTGCATTTTTTTTTATAATGGTTTGGATTCGTATGGATTCACACGAATATATATGTTTTTTTTCAAAATTTGAATATTTTATGTATTTTTTGGTAAAATAATTTTTTGGTCCTATTTTTTTTTTTCTAGTTCTACTCCAATTCACATTTTTGGGGTCAATATTTTCAATCAACACTTTAGTTCTAATAAAATTGTTTATATATCTCCATAATCCATTTTTTTCATTTTATAACATGTGGAAAATATCATCTCTAAGGAAATTCACTCTCATCCAAAAACAATAAGAGTCTGCACCAAAACATTCTCATGGAGGGGATGGACCACCAAAAATAAGCATTAAACAAAGTCAAATGTCAAGATTACACATGGAATTTTTCCTCCAAGAATGTGCATGTATTAAATCAGCCCACATGTGTAATTTCTAAGTTAACCAACTCCATGGATGAATGTTCTATATGTGCATGTATTAAACCACTCCACATGTGTGATTTCTAAGTTAATCAACTCCATGGATGAATTTTCTATATGCCCATTGGATGGATCACTCCACAATAAAAGATGTACTAAAAAAATACAAAATAGCTAGTGGACCATATCCAGAAAGAAAATCCAAGGAGATAGGTATGAATTAGGGTTTTGACCATGCCAAAACTCCATGAAATAATAATAATATATATCTCTAAGAATAGAAAGAAATGTTTTTACAACTGTTCCCTCCATGAATATCCAAAAATAGCAAGAATAAACCTTCCACGTGTGTGCCCTCCAATAATAATATCCAAAAATAAAAAGGATACCAATTACAAGAGCATTCTAAGACACACATGTGACCCTCCTCATGTACCACATGCCTCCCAATAATAATCTACATAACCACCCCAAATAATAATAATATATAGTGCTAGGTCAAAGAGATGAGTAACTCTCCAATGAAGGTCAAAATATGATAAGTGTAGATGAAATATCCATGCAATAGAGATGAGAGAGCACCAAGGAGAGGTGTTCCCTATAAAAATGTTCCATGTAACTACCTCAACAACCCAACAACACATAAAATATTCTCCATGTGAAGTGCACCCTAGGTGAATGTACCAAGGTGGTTAGAACTCATCAATGAAATAATACTCCATATGCCATGTCATAAAGTGTCCAACCAACCCAAGACAGTGCACCCTAAATAAGTGTGCCAACCTTTCAAAAAAATATTTCATGCCTTGAAAATTGTGCCCAAGAGGGGGGCACACCACTAGGAAGCTTCAAATAATTCCAAATGTCCACTTCAAGTGTGAAAAGGAAGCATATAAACTAGGTTTCCCAATATATTAACCTTAATCTGGATAAATTAGATTAATTTGACCTTTGAATAGTTAAATCAACCTCAACATGTTTGCATAAGGTTTAGAATTTAAATATATCCTTAGGAAAAGTTTAAATCACCATCAAATCATAAGGTAATACCCCCTATCTAAATTAAACTTAGGAAATAACATATCGTAACATCATGAAACAAATTCCCCTCTAGGTGATATTTCTTCGGGCGGTAGATCTAGAAAAATAAAAGAAAGATGGTTTAATTTCATTGCCCAGAACTAGAGGGGTGAGGCAATCCCTGGCACTAGAAAGATGCTATCATCAGAATTGCGAAAAATCAGCCATACACATGCTAGTGGCCTGACACCACTCCTCTTGACGCCCAGAGAAGTCACACCTTGAGGGAATGGCCTGACACCACTCCTCTTGACGCCCAGAGAAGTCACACACCCTGGTAAGCACGAACCCAGCACAAGCGCCAATCCATCTGAGAAAGGCCACGAGGATTCCCACAAGGAAGCTAAATGCTTTATGCGAGAGTGGGACATTCTTCTAACGTCCCCCTATCCCTCTGACGCTATCCATAAACAATCTCTGAGAACATCATGGGGCTTGGCCACAAGGTTGTAGTTTATTCACACAAAAAAGTCAATCTGACTACAAATAAACCCAAGGCGAAAAAGGGGACATCTGAGGACATAAAGAAAACCATCAGGTTAATATTTTTTCTGTTTCTAAAATAAGTAACATCGTAATACAAATGTAATCAGTCTTACAACAATCAAATCCATTGCGAAATGAGATGACATCATAATGCATATATAATCGAGCTTATCACAGTTAAATCATGGCATAAATGATCGACAACAAACATATATAATCAACCTATTACTATTTTCTCAAATACGAACATAAGGCTACATCCTTTACATATGTAATCATTATCACAATTAGATCCATTGTGAAAAATAAGACGACATCAAATTACTTCTATAATTTGGATTACAACTAGATCCAATGCGTAAATAAAGAGTCATCAGAATTATGAAAAATCAGCCATACACATGCTATCATCCTAGTACCATTAACTTATCGAAAATACCATCATCAGTGAGACTGGGCTTGGAGACGTTCTTCGGAAACTGACGATCCTCCTTGCTCCTTTCTAATCGTTGAGACCTCACCAGTACCTCCTAGTCAATTCTAGGGGCACTCGTCTTCCCCCTGAGCCCCCCGAGCCATAAAGGGGTTGTGCACACAAGCCAGAGAAAACTAGCTCTCAGCTCGCCTCGCAAGGTCGAGCTACCACTCTCTATTCGAGCTAGGCATCCCAACTCCCACAAGGAAAATCAGTCAAGAAAAATATTGGCAGCATAACCTTACGGCTACCAGATGTGATCCATACTCCTCCTCTGCCATCCTTTTTATAGATTTTTCTTAGTGATTAGTTTCCCAAACCCTCATTAGATTATTTTTATTAAATTTAGTTACGATAAACCTCCCTCGTACACATGTCACTCGATCCCTTAGTTGCACCATAAATTAATCAAATAATTAATTCAATTTTTCCTATTTCTCTCACCCACCTAAAAGCGTTCCTAAAAACTCTCCTTGATGTCCCTTTATTACCTTACATTTCTTAAATGACTGGGGCCTTACTTAAATCCTAGTTGAGTTCACAAATAGAAAGTTCCAAACGCTAGATTCCCTACTAAGTTAGACATTCCCCTTTTTCTTTAAGTTTCTCATTTTCATCTAAGTTCAGAATTAACGAGTTTAGACATAAACAACAATTTACCCTTTTAATAATTTAATCCTTCATTAAAAAATTTCTTTACTATTAATGTTTTCATTTTCTTTACCCCATTCTCATTACATGTCCATTTTCCTTTTTTTTGTTCACATGTTCTACTTAGACCTATGTTTTAATTTCACTAGGTTTGGCGATAGTTTTTAAGAGAAAAATTAGTTATTAAATTTTACTCATACCATCATTCATTTTAAGGCCTTGAGGGAGTGGCCTGACACCACTCCTCTTGACGCCCAGAGAAGTCACACCTTGAGGGAATGGCCTGACACCACTCCTCTTGACGCCCAGAGAAGTCACACACCCTGGTAAGCACGAACCCAGCACAAGCGCCAATCCATCTGAGAAAGGCCACGGGGATTCCCACAAGGAAGCTAAATGCTTTATGCGAGAGTGGGACATTCTTCTAACGTCCCCCTATCCCTCTGACGCTATCCATAAACAATCTCTGAGAACATCATGGGGCTTGTCCACAAGGTTGTAGTTTATTCACACAAAAAAGTCAATCTTACTACAAATAAACCCAAGGCGAAAAAGGGGACATCCGAGGACATAAAGAAAACCATCAGGTTAATATTTTTTATGTTTCTAAAATAAGTAACATCGTAATACAAACGTAATCAGTCTTACAACAATCAAATCCATTATGAAATGAGACGACATCATAATGCATATATAATCGATCTTATCACAGTTAAATCATGGCAGAAATGATCGACAACAAACATATATAATCAACCTATTACTATTTGCTCAAATACGAACATAAGGCTACATCCTTTACATATGTAATCATTATCACAATTAGATCCATTGTGAAAAATAATACGACATCAAATTACTTCTATAATTTGGATTACAACTAGATCCAATGCGTAAATAAAGAGTCATCAGAATTATGAAAAATCAGCCATACACATGCTATCATCCTAGTACCATTAACTTATCGAAAATACCATCATCAGTGAGACTGGGCTTGGAGACGTTCTTCGGCAACTGACGATCCTCCTTGCTCCTTTCTAATCATTGAGACCTCACCAGTACCTCCTAGTCAATTCTAGGGGCACTTGTCTTCCCCCTGAGCCCCCCGATCCATAAAGGGGTTGTGCACACAAGCCAGAGAAAACTAGCTCTCAGCTCACCTCGCAAGGTCAAGCTACCACTCTCTATTTGAGCTAGGCATCCCAACTCCCACAAGGAAAATCAGTCAAGAAAAATATTGGCAGCATAACCTTACGGCTACCAGATGTGATCCATACTCCTCCTATGCCATCCTTTTTATAGATTTTTCTTAGTGATTAGTTTCCCAAACCCTCATTAGATTATTTTTATTAAATTTAGTTACGATAAACCTCCCTCGTACATATGTCACTCGATCCCTTAGTTGCACCAGAAATTAATTAATTAATTCATTCATTTTTTCCTATTTCTCTCACCCACCTAAAAGCGTTCCTAAAAACTCTCCTAGGTGTCCCTTTATTCCCTTATATTTCTTAAATGACTGGCGCCTTACTTAAAGCCTAGTTGAGTTCACACATAGAAAGTTCCAAACGCTAGATTCCCTACTAAGTTAGACATTCCCCTTTTTCTTTAAGTTTCCCCTTTTCATCTAAGTTAAGAATTAGCGAGCTTAGACATAAACAACAATTTACCCTTTTAATAATTTAATCCTTCATTAAAAAATTTCTTTACTATTAATGTTTTCATTTTCTTTACCCCCTTCTCATTACATGTCCATTTTTTTTTTTGTTCACATGTTCTACTTAGACCTATGATTTAATTTCACTAGGTTTGGCAATAGCTTTTAAGGAAAAAAATTAGTTATTAAACTTTACTCATACCATCATTCATTTTAAGGCTGACCAGGTCCTAAGAAGGCATAGTTTTCTAGGTACTAGGTTTATTAACTTGCCAGAGTTAAAATTGTGACGTGCCCTTCAAGACGCACTACGTGCTCCAATGGTGCCACTTGCTTGCATTCATGTTTTATTTGCACAACGTGCCCTTCAAGACGCACTATGTGATCCAAGGGTGCCACTCACCTTTTGACTAATTTTGGTAGACGTCAAACTCCTGGAGTCAATACTCCATCAGGTGAACTTGTGGGAGACTAAGGGCCTCTAAGGAATAAGTACCCTTCCTTATTGCGCGCCCCTTAGAACCATTGTGAGGGATTGTAATAGTCTTCCCTCACGGCATCATGGGTCTTCTCAAAATAGGTAATCGTTAACCTACAATGCGAGCCACAGCGGGAGTGCTAGTAGGTTGTGGTAGGGTTGCTACCACACCTCTCCCTCAATGTCTCTCATTGTCATGCGTGAGGCCTCTACTCCAAATATGAGTCTGATTAGAAAACTATCGTTAGCCTTCATCCATCAACAACATGTCAATGATTCATAAACAACATCATATTATATCAGTCATATGTCACATATGCAATAACAGAAATATGCAAACCATAAACAATCCACTCCCTAACTCGATCCAGAGTCCAAGGAGGTCCATCGATTTTGTCGGCATCCTCAACCTATCAGGAGCCCTACACACTCAGGACAAACCAGTCAATAGCACCTATCTATACATAATAACATAATATAACATCATAAATCAAAATCTCATCATCAAAATCCATAAGTGAAGCAATCACTCATATAATGAACCATATCACTTGCACACAAGTGTCCTTAAAGAATAAGTCACATCAGAAGTGAGCGTAAGAGAGGGATGTTACATACACCCCCTCTTGTTTTAAACTTCGTCCCAAAGTTTCATAGTATACAAATGAAGAAATAAAGTATCTAACAATATCTAAATGTCTAGACATCAATCAAAATGGAAATTGTTGATGCATATCATATACATCCTCCCAGGAAGCTCAGTGTGGACTATAATTGTCCTACTGGACCTTGATTTGATCGACAGTTTGACACCGTAGCTGTTGAATGTGATGGTCCAGAAAGAGGATTGGCTTCGCCGTGAGAGCACCCTCGCCCCACATCCTCCAATAACTCAATTCAATCAAATGTGTAGGATCACTAACCTAGAGTCACACAAGAATACAAGATAAACATCATGCAATGCCTTGAAGAATAAGTCACAGATAGTCGTTAGGACCTTCATAATTATGGTTGATGCGATGTGCATCAACAACCCTTATGTCGGTCATGTGCTTCTTCCATCCCCTTCCATATAATTTGTAAATGTTCTTTCAATTCTTGGATCTCTTCTAGTCCTACCAGGACCCCATCCTCAATTCAATCCAAACTCAAAGGAGTCTGACATGGTCTCCCATCAAGAAAATCAAATGGTGCCATCTTAATGGTGCTTTGATGGTTGTTGTTGCACTCAAAATCGGCCAGCGGCTAGACTATTCCCAACAATTTTGTTGGTCCAACACACACATACGTATCACAACCTTTCCAAAATGGTTCATTCCTTTGGTCAGCCTATCTATCTCAAGGACATGTTGTACTAAATTTTAGTGGTGTTCCCAAGGCCTCTTGGGAAACTCATCCAAAATCATCTTGCAAAAACTGAATCCTTCATCGTATACGATTCCCTTGGTATGTCTGACAGTCTAAAAATATTGTCGATATAAAATCTAGCTATATTTGGCGCCTGATGTGTCGTACGCACAGGGACAAAATGTGAACTCTTCATCAAAGTGTCAATTGTCATGATAATTGGGTCGTTCATCCTTTTCGTTAGCGACAATTCAATAGTGAAGTCTTTTGAAATGACCTCCCATGTCGATTTCAGAATAGCAAGTGGTTGTAGCAATCTTGTCAGATGTATATGTTCATCCTTCACCTGTCGACCTTCCAGACATCTCGCCATGTGGTTTATGATGTCCACCTTTATCCCTTCCAGAAGGATAAGGTCTTAAGGTCGGTCCTTATCTTCATGACTCCTGGATGAGCCATGTACACTGCTCTATGAGCTTGGCATAAGATAAAAAAATTCTCAATTTTTCATTGGGTGGTAAGTAAATCCAGTTATTATATCTCAAAGATCTGTCGTTGCCCAAATTATAACCCTCAATTTTGGTACCAACATGGTGTCTTGTCCGAAAAAAATCCATTACCCTCTCTATACCAGTCAGCGTCATGTTGTAGTTAGAATCCTTTCATGTAGATTCATTTGAAGATTTGTCACTGAAAATATGAGTGGTATCCAAATCAACGCATCTTCCACTCTATTCATTGTTCCTTTTAAGTAGGAAATAAAAAAATCGTAATCAATAAGTAGTTCTAACCAACGCCTTTGCTGAGTGTTCAAGTCATTTTGTGCAAAAAGGTGTTGTAAACCACAGTGGTCCATTTTTAGCTCGATTTTGCATCCAATCAGGTAGTGTCTCTACATTCTAAGGGCATACACGATGGCTAACAAATCCAAATCATTCGTCACGTAGTTCTCCTCATGCTTCCTTAACTTCCTCAAGATGTAAGCGATTAGTCAACCATCTTGCCTCAGACTTTGTCTAAGCCTTCCTTAGATGTGTATGTGCATACCAAGAAGCCCTCATCCATGTCAAGAACTTTTATTATTGTAATTGTCATCAACAACTCCTTGAGCCTTCAAAATGCTTCTGCACATTTCTCGGTCCACACAAACTTCTTGTACTTCTTATGCAATTCTGAAATTCAGATTTTCTATCTTTGCAGAACCCTCAACGAACTGTCGATAATATCTCTCCTAACCCATGAAGCTATGCACTTCTTGGACATTAGTCAGTCCAGAACACTCCATAATAGCCTCTATCTTTGTTGGATCCATAGTGACACCTTCGTCAGAGATAACATGCCCTAAGCAATGAATCCTTGATAGCATTACGACCGCTTCCCATAAATTATTCTCTTGCAAAATTGTAGTACCAAGCGTAAAAGTTTGTCTTGATCTTCCTTCATCTGAGAATATATCAATATGTCATCAAGGAATACTCGTTGGTGGTTAAAAAGAGTTTCCACAACCGAAACTTTTTCAATATGGAATTAGCATGAGCACCCCAAGGTGATACACTCAGACGTAAGTCCTAGGTCCAACAACTCCTTCAGTTTCACTTTCAACTCCTATAACTCAGGGGTTAAAATTTGATAAGGATTTCTTGCCATCGGTTCAGTTCCAGGTTTTAGGTTGATGGTAAATTCCATATTGGCTTCGGGAGGCACACTTGGTAATACTTTTGGGATTCACGTCTACAAAATCTCATACTACTGGAAGGTCTTCTACACCTTTCGCCACTCACTTGACGTTAGGCATTAAGTATGCATATAACTTTCATCCTTGCATGTGTTATCTTGTAACTATAGCGAAGATATGAACCTCATGGATATTCCTCATTTTCTTCCTACAATCACACTTCTCTATCCTTCGTCGTTGGTCCAACTCAACCGCCTGATATTACCATTGAGTATTGCATCATGCGATCCCGCACCAATACATATCGATCATGAAATCATAAAATATTAAGATCGTGACATAGGCCAGACTTAATTACCTATCCCCATGTTAAAGTGATAGTTCATACCTCTTCCTTCAACCATCCGGTTGGTACCTGAAGCCATATCGACGAATCTAAACTTGTCCTGTCAAATGACCTTACCTAAATCCTATTAGAAAAAATAGGACCATGGAGCAATGAAATAAAACAAATGCGGAAACAAAACACAAAAGATACACAATACAATAGAGACAAAGATTTACGTGGTTAACCCAGTGTGGGCTACGTCCACCAAAGAAATTTCCAAGTCCTTCCTTTATTATTATCCAGCATATGAAGGGATACAACCTACAGCAAACCCGTTGTAACTTCCTCTTCTTTCTCTCACAATATCCTATCTCAAAATACAATATTCGCCATCAACCATAGCCGCAATACATTTCCCTCATAAAAGAGGGTTTCCCTCTAGGGCAAAAAACCCTAACATAATCTCTATCGTTAGATTTGTGACCTTATAATGAACGGTCCAGATTTACAATGAAATTACAATATACATTTACAAGGAAACTTTTCGTCTGGGGGCTCACTTGCCCCCAGACCCCCCAACCAGGGGGATAGCCCCCCCGGACACCACAGAGGAGGTACCCCCCCTCTACACTCCCCCACATGGAAGAGTGTACATACTTCTGGGGTGTAAATACTTCATGGGGTATCAACACAATTGAAAATAAAAGACCTCTGAATCAAGAAGATAATCAAGCTCCACAACCAACAATCTCCCACTTGGAGACTGATCTTAACAACTCCACCATTGTTGTATATGTTGGACTCTAAACCTTATTGGACCTAGAAAATTTCTCATCTTCATCTTCATTCTTGAAGACCAACTGAAACTGAGCAAGAACTCAATTTCTCCCTGGTTACTCCCTTTGTTAACATGTCTGTAGAATTCTGGCTAGTGTGTATCTTTTCCAACTTCAAATGTCCATCTTCCAAGGTAGATCGTATGAAGTGGTACCTCAACTGTATATGCTTAGTCTTCAAATGGAAGGTTGAGTTCTTTGCAAGATGAATGGCACTCTCACTGTCACAGTACAACTTGCTATTCTCTTGCTTCTTTCCCAATTCCTCCATAA
>JASDQU010105175.1:117191-136357 GCA_032191745.1 Picea mariana
GAATTATAGGGTGGGAGAGGGAAGAAGGTGGAGATAATACATAGAGAGTGAGTGGGGTAGAGAGAGATGGAGGGAGAGAGAAGGGTGTAAAATTGGGGAGGAAGAGAGAGGAGAAGAGGGAGGAAAGAAGATTGGGGAATAGGGAGTAGAGAGAAAGGGAGACGGGGGGAGATAATGAGCGAGAGAGATGGAGAGAGTGGTTGGAGAGAAAGAGATTTGGGGGGGAGAGAGGGAGAGAGAAAGCGAGGGATATTTCATGTTAACAGGAAAACACGTGTATGTTTTCCTAAAGAACATGTGAGTTATTTTTATCTTAATTGTTTTTTAGGAACACATGCACATTCCTAAACACATGTTTCTTAGGAATGCATACGTGTTCCTAAATAATCTGAGTTGGAAAAAAATAATTCAAGTTGGAAAGTTTGTGTGGTGGTTCGATGTGAACCTAGTTTGTAGGATTAAGAACACGTGTGTGTTTCTCGGAACATGCAAGCATTCTTGTGTGCACATGTCTCTAGGAATGCACACATGTTCTTATGTTTGCGCGTTCCTTCGCACCCCATTTCTACTTTTTCATACATCAACTTTGTGCACTCACCCTCATCCTTCATTAATATTTAAATTTTATATACATTGGATCCCAACACCGTCACCTCCAATATTCAATCTTCTATCACTTCTCTCTTTTATAATCCTCCAATTGTGAATTAACCAATTACAAATGAAATGGAAATAAACTCTTGTTTATATAGAGTGAGATAAATATCTCTTACAATAAAATATATTATTTTTCTAACTAAATCCATGACAAACCAAAATAATATTTTAATAATGGAGTAGTTAGATCGAGAGTTATTAGAAATGGACCAGAATAGAAAAAACCAATCGGTCTGACTAGTTTCAAGGCCTTTTGGTCTGGTTTGTGGTTTTGGACCATTTTTTTCTCGTTACATATCAAACTGAGTAGTTTCATATGGAACCAACCTTAAATAACCAAACTAGTTGGTTATGTATGGAACTGAATGGCTTGATACAATGTCATATGATGTAGCTAGGGATCACTAGAACTTAATTTAAAAAAAAACAATAAATTAAGTTTTTCAAGAACAATGTCAAACCCCAAGGCCCTGCTAACACTATTTAAAGAGGTCCTCTCCCCTCCATTTCACTCACCCTAGTAATTAATGCTAATATTAAATATTTAAAGTAAAAGGATATAAAAAATTTAACATTACCATCAATTGTTTCATCATTTTGAGAGTGGTTTCAAACTCATTGGACTTAATATGGAGAAAGTATAATTTTATATCTCATTCTAAATTCAAAAAAAATAACGGTTTTAAGGATTTGAAGATTGGAAAGATTCCAACATTACCACTAGATTATATTGTATATGAGGGTATGGAACTGGCATTTAATCAAGAGAACCAAGCCCTCTATGTACCTCTATGTTGGTGTCATTGATTGTTGAATTCCTCAGTCCTAAACCTAGTAAAAATGTACCCTTCACTCAAGTAAAATCAATGATTAGGAATGTTAAGATTGTTATATCTTATTTCAATTCTTAGAGGGTGATAATGATGACGAGGATCCTAATATAGGAAATTATTTTTATGATCTGTATTTATTTTTTGTAGAACATTTTTTTTTACTCGAGAGGCCATTTAGAGCGTCTTTGTTTATGTATTTTGGTTTAGAGATAGATTGCATTCAGTGCTACTTTGGTTATATGCACCCTTACTTTCTATATACATGAGAAAATTTGCATATTTTTTATAATGGTTTGGATTCGTATGGATTCACATGAATATATATGTTTTTTTTCAAAATTTCAATATTTTATGTATTTTTTGGTCAAATAATTTTTCGGTCCTATTTTTTTTTCCAGTTCTACTCCAATTCACATTTTTGGGGTTAATATTTTCAATGAACACTTTGGTTCTAATAAAATTGTTTATATATCTCCATAATCCATTTTTTTCATTTTATAACATGTGGAAAATATCATCTCTAAGGAAATTCACTCTCATCCAAAAACAATAAGAGTCTGCACCAAAACATTCTCATGGAGGGGATGCACCACCAAAAATAAGCATTAAACAAAGTCAAATGTCAAGATTACACACGGAATTTTCCCTCCAATAATGTGCATGTATTAAATTACTCCACATGTGTAATTTCTAAGTTAACCAACTCCATGGATAAATGTTATATATGTGCATGTATTAAACCACTCCACATGTGTGATTTCTAAGTTAACCAACTCCATGGATGAATGTTCTATATGCCCATTGGATGGATCACTCCACAATAAAAGATGTACTAAAAAAATACAAAATAGCTAGTGGACCATATCCAGAAAGAAAATCCAAGGAGATAAGTATGAATTAGGGTTTTGACCATGCCAAAACTCCATGAAATAATAATAATATATATCTCTAAGAATAGAAAGAAATGTTTTTACAAGTGTTCCCTCCATGAATATCCAAAAATAGCAAGAATAAACCTTCCACATGTGTGCCCTCCAATAATAATATCCAAAAATAAGAAGGATATCAATTACAAGACCATGCTAAGACACACATGTGACCCTCCTCATGTACCACATGCCTCCCAATAATAATCTAAATAACCACCCCAAATAATAATAATATATAGTGCTAGGTCAAAGAAATGAGTAACTCTCCAATGACGGTCAAAATATGATAAGTGTAGATGAAATATCCATGCAGTAGAGATGAGAGAGCACCAAGGAGAGGTGTTCCCTATAAAAATGTTCCATGTAACTACCTCAACAACCCAACAACACATAAAATATTCTCCATGTGAAGTGCACCCTAGGTGAATGTACCAAGGTGGTTAGAACTCATCAATGAAATAATACTCCATATGCCATGTCATAAAGTGTCCAACCAACCCAAGATAGTGCACCCTAAATAAGTGTGCCAACCTTTCAAAAAAATATTTCATGCCTTGAAAATTGTGCCCAAGAGGGGGGCACACCACTAGGAAGCTTCAAATAATTCCAAATGTCCACTTCAAGTGTGAAAAGGAAGCATATAAACTAGGTTTCCCAATATATTAACCTTAATCTAGATAAATTAGATTAATTTGATCTTTGAATAGTTAAATCAAACTCAACATGTTTGCATAAGGTTTAGGATTTAAATATAACCTTAGGAAAAGTTTATATCACCATCAAATCATAAGGTAATACCCCCTATCTAAATTAAACTTAGGAAATAACATATCGTAACATCATGAAGCAAATTCCCCTCTAGGTGATATATATCTGATGTGATATTATAAAGTTAAATCACCTAGGAAAATCTCAAAAAGGAAACATGAATCATCCCACCATAGAAACATCATAAGAGAAAATAACATAATAAAAAGTATAACCCATCCAACCATCAAATGTGGTCCTCATCACACATTCAACATACAAGGACCATGTAGAATAGTCCATCCTAATTCCACCATATAATAGCACATCATCATGCAAATGTCACTACGAAACTTCAACAATCATGAAAACCATATATCTCCTAACAATCATCATATAACCCCTTGGGGGCTTAGAACCATAGTCTACAACCAAGATAATCATATATACCAAACCACCATAATGAGATAGTTTTCTTTGCATCTAGCAAAAGTGAAACCAAGGGGTGGTCAACAAGGCAAGCACATGAGAGAATGCCACCAAGAAGCAATTGTAATCATCGTCTAACCAAGGAGAAGTGAGACTCCCCCAACCAAATATATCCATCAAGTAATCAAATGAAATGAAGAGAAAAACTTGTATTTAATCCTTCAATACTTACAAATAAGGGCACAAGACATAGACGTTAATTCATCATCTAGACGAATTTCATAACCCGAACAGTCCTATGACTTAACAACACTCCACACTTCAATTATCGTTGCGCGCAAGAGGTCTAGAAATACACGGTGTACGTCATACTAAAATCAGTGCGCAAAAATGTTATTTTATTTAATAGGTCATTCATCACAAAATGATTTGTTAGGTGCTAAAGGACTAAAGTCTAAGACCAACATTAATACAAATTTCAAGTGCGCACAAAGTTTAACAATCTAAAATATCCATTAAGATGTCAATTCCAGATGCGCAAGAAGCCTAACACTCTAACTATCATTTATTAGATGGAATCCATGAACAAAGAAAGTCTGACATCAACTGAAGTAGACACTTAACCAACCTTAGAACCCACCCCACAAAGTCATCACTCTTCATCTATTCCCACCTCAGATGAACATGTTTAATTAGACATCAATAACTAATAATGATTATTTAATCATTATAAGGTAGACGATGGTGATTAAATCAATGAACATCATTGGATATTTAGAGGCTAAGTATGTTGTGGAGTCATAGACCCTTACCTCCTAGAAGTAATAAGAAGAAAGGGATTTTGTGATTATTGTGTCTTCCCATCAATTCCTTGCTGTAAATAAACAAAATTTGCAATTTCCATTCTTTGTTGTAAATAAATAAATTATAAAAACAATAACTTTTTCATTTGAAAATTGTTTTACACAACCTCGTTTATAAAAACAAATACAAAATAAGGTTTATAAGGAGATTCAACCCAAAATTTATTTTTTAATTAATAAGGCATTAAATTTAAATATTAAAAATTTATACAGTCAACAATTAAATCAATAAAAATAGAAAACTTATTCAGCCATCAAATAGAGGGTTATTAGGTGTGACTTCTAGACTTAGTGTCTTCCGACCAGACAGGAAATTTCTGCCACGGTGAGTTCCAAATTTAGAATAAGGGTGTGCGTTCTGACAGGAGGTATAGCTGTCATTAAGGGTTTTTATAAGGCAAATAAAACTCGCGGTTTGGCAGGGATAACTTGCTGTCATTAACCATTTTTAGAATAAATCATGCTTTCTGGCGGAGATAATTACGATGTCATTAACCCTTTCTTTAAGGGAAAAATACTTCCAGATAAACCTGTGTTTCTTCAGGCGGCAATCAAAGACGTAATCAACTGATTTTTAAGGCGCAAATAGAAAACTAAAACCACCATCATCCATACATCGCATTTAATCAAGGTGTAAGTTAATTACCAATTCTTAATTCAATCCAACAACATGGATGTTTGAGGGTGCAAGGAAAACTTGTATTTAATCCCTCAATACTTACAAATAAGGGCGCAAGACATAGATGTTAATTCTCATCATCTAGACGAATTTCATAACCCAAACAGTCCTATGACTTAACAATACTCCACACTTCAATTATCGTTGCGTGCAAGAGGTCTGGGAATACACGGTGTATGCCATACTAAAATCAATGCGCAAAAATGTTCTTTTATTTAAAAGGTCATTCATCACAAAATGATTTGTTAGACGCAAAAGGACTAAAGTCTAAGACCGACATTAATACAAATTTCAAGTGCGCACAAAGTCTAACAATCTAAACTATCCATTAAGACGCAAATTCCAGATGCGCAAGAAGCCTAACACTCTAACTATCATTTATTAGATGGAATCCATGAACAAAGGAATTCTGACATCAACTGAAGTAGACGCTTAACCAACCTTAGAACCCACCCCACAAAGTCATCACTCTTCATCGATTCCCACCTCAGATGAACATGTTTAATTAGACATCAATAACTACTAATAATTATTTAATCATTATAAGAGAGACGATAATGATCGAATCAATGAACAACATCATTGGATATTTAGAGGCTAAGTACGTTGTGGAGTCCTAGACCCTTACCTCCTAGCACTGATAAGAAGAAAGGGATTTTGTGATTATTGTGCCTTCCCATCAATTCCTTGCTGTAAATAAACAAAATTTGCATTCTTTGTTGTAAATAAATAAATTATAAAAAACAATAACTTTTTCATTTGAAAATTGTTTTACACAACCTCGTTTATAAAAACAAATACAAAATAAGGTTTATAAGGAGATTCAACCCAAAATTTAATTTTTAATTAATAAGGCATTAAATTTAAATATTAAAAATTTATACAGTCAACAATTAAATCAATAAAAATAGAAAACTTATTCAGCCATCAAATAGAGGGTTATTAGGTACGACTTCTAGACTTAGTGTCTTCCGACCAGACAGGAAATTTCTGCCACGGTGGGTTCCAAATTTAGAATAAGGGTGTGCGTTCTAACCGGAGGTATAGCTGTCATTAAGTGTTTTTATAAGGCGAATAAAACTCGCGGTCTGGAAGGGATAACTTGCTATCATTAACCCCTTTTAGAATACATCGTGCTGTCTGGCGGAGATAATTACGATGTCATTAACGCTTTCTTTAAGGGAAAAATACTTCCCGATAAACCTGTATTTCTTCGGGCGGTAGATCTAAAACAACAAAAGAAAGATGGTCTAATTTCATTGCCCGGGACTGGAGGGGTGAGGCAATCCCTCGCTTGGAGAGGTATTCTAATCACTCGACTCAAAGGAGACGCTTTCTTTGAAGGAAAAAAAACTGTATTCTAATCACTCGACTCAAAGGAGATGCTTTCTTTGAAGGAAAAAAAACTGCTTGATAAATTTGTTGGATTTGACGCTTTCTTTAAATTTGCTGGCAGAAGGTTCAAAAATAAAAACTTACGTTCTGGAGCCTTGAGGGAGTGGCCTGACACCACTCCTCTTGACGCCCAGAGAAGTCACACACCCTAGTAAGCATGAACCCAGCACAAGCGCCAAGCCATCTGAGAGAGGCCACGAGGATTCCCACAAGGAAGCTAAATGCTTTATGCGAGAGTGGGACATTCTTCTAACGTTCCCCTATCCCTCTCACGCTATCCAGAAACAATCTCCGGGAACATCATGGGGCTTGGCCACAAGGTTGTAGTTTATTCACACAAAAAAGTCAATCTGACTACAAATAAACCCAAGGCGAAAAAGGGGACATCCGAGGACATAAAGAAAACCATCAGGTTAATATTTTTTCTGTTTCTAAAATAAGTAATATCGTAATACAAACGTAATCAGTCTTACTACAATCAAATCCATTGCGAAATGAGACGACATCATAATGCATATATAATCGAGCTTATCACAGTTAAATCATGGCAGAAATGATCGACAACAAACACATATAATCAACCTATTACTATTTGCTCAAATACGAACATAAGGCTACATCCTTTACATATGTAATCATTATCACAATTAGATCCATTGCGAAAAATAAGACGACATCAAATTACTTCTATAATTTGGATTACAACTAAATCCAAAATCAGCCATACACATGCTATTATCCTAGTACCATTAACTTATCGAAAATACTGTCATCGACGAGACTGAGCTTGGAGACGTTCTTCGGCAACTGGCGATCCTCCTTGCTCCTTTCTAATCATTGAGACCTCACCGGTACCTCTTAGCCAATGCTAGGGGTACTCGTCTTCCCCCTGAGCTCCCCGAGCCGCAAAGGGGTCATGCACATGAACCAAAGAAAACTAGCTCCCAGCTCACCTCGCAAGATCGATCTACCACTCTCTAATCGAGCTAGGCATCCCAACTCTCACAAGGAAAATCGGTCAAGAAAAATATTGGCAGCGTAACCTTACGCCTACCAGACGTAATCCATACTCCTCCTCTTCCATCATTTTTATAGATTTTTCTTAGTGATTAGTTTCCCAAACCCTCTATTGAAACAAAGCTTAAATTTTTCGTCCTTAAGGCCTAGATTTTTATTTTTGGGGTTTTGGCTTTCTGAAAATAAGAGTTTCGTCATTTCTAAATTTATGATACCTTTTATTAATCATTTTTTTGGATAACAAACGGAAAAAAGTTTACAAAAATATAAATTTTCCAACGCTCTTTTCAAAAATTATTTAAAACAGGTTGTAATTTTAAATTTGTGATTTTTTAATTTAAACGTTAAAGAAATCAGGATTCAGGGTTTTTTGCAAACAGATGATTGATGCAAATTGAATCATGCGATCCCCGATTTCCCGAAACATTGGAACCTTAATTTTAACAAAAAATGAATTAGTTTAATCTCTTCTAAGAAAGATTAAAGGTTAACATAATTATGTCGCGATTTCAGGATTCACGGTTCTATGAGAGCACGTCTCTTGTCATCATGTTTCCCGAAATCCCAATTTCCGAAACCCTGATTCTTAAGTCACGTTAAGTTAAACTTTTTATGTTTTGGCCCTAATCGTGATTATTCAGTTAATTAAGATAAGTTAAGTCTTATTTTGAAAAAAGAAACGAGCCATCGCGATTTCGCGATTTTGGGATTCATGGTTCTATGAGAACACGTCTCCTGTCATCATGTTTCTCGAAATCCTGAACTGCGAAAACCCGATCCACAGTTCACTTTAAATCAAACTAATTTTGCTTCGGTCTAAATTGTAATTAGTAAGTTAATTAAAATGAATTAAGTCTGGTTTTAAAAAGGGCAAACCATCACGATTTCACGATTTCGGAGATCGGACTTCATTAATAACATACTCCTCGACATTAGGATTTCCGAAATCCCAATAGCGTCTGATCTAAATTAATTAATGTGATAAAAAATGTTTAAATCTTAATTAAAACATCGCAATTTCGCGATTTCGGAGATCGGACTTTTTCGACGACATACCTTTCAACATCAAGATTTCTGAAACCGAAAAGTGATGTTTTCAGATTTAATTTATAATTAACACTAATCAATCTTGTTTCAAAAACAGGTTTAATGTTAATCATTCTTTAAATGTTCATTAATGCTTCATTTTCTGATTAAGTAAGTTTCTCGTTTTATTTGAAAAAATTGAGAGCGCCTAAGTACGGACATTAAAAGTGTATCTCGGTAAAATATCTTTTGCATTAAGAGCTTTAATTTCATGACAGTTGTGCAAATCTCGTCATTTTTAAAATATATTCAAAGTAAACGTTCGAATGTCTGTATTTTCATTTTAAGCTGAGCTTATTCATCCACTTTCTGTGACAGGTTTTCAAGTCAAACGCAGAGCCATGGCACCTAAAAAGGAACCGAATGAAGACACACAGGAAGGTGATATTATCTCTGATACTACTCCACATGCCATAAACTCCATCAAATCATGGACTCAAATTTCCGAATTGTTGGAGTACGAGCTAAAGAATGCTAACCCTGATTCTGAAAATCATCTCCGGGACATTGCTGAGTCTGAGCTTCATAAGGTTGTTGCACGTTCGAGGCTGGTGGCATATACTGATATGATCGGTCGGGCTCTGGATAAAGTTGATATCCCCACAAGGAGCATTCTAAACGAGCAAGGAGCTATCGTCGATTCATTCAGACCAGAGCACATTCAAGTAATGTATAAACTCTCGCCGAATAATAAACACACCTTTAATGTTGAATTTTTAGTTGAGTTTCAAAGAAAGGAATGTATTGAGGCAGATCAAACATATCCTGACATGAATAGAGGATGGGAAAGGTCTGAAGCAAGGTTTAGGGCTAATACTCATGGGATTTATGCTACAGCCTCCTTAAACGAATATATGGTTTATATAGGCATAATGTTATGTAGACTTTTCGGGAGAAAAGATCCCTGTCACTTTCATGCAGACTGGGTACCCTTCTTAGAGGAAGTTTCAGAAGGAAATGGTTTTAACTGGCATAAAATTTTGTCGAATAACCTAACGCAAGAAATTTTAAATTACAAAGTAGCCAAGTCAAAGGGACAACCAGTGTTTTTTTATATGTCTGCATACATTATGGATGCAATCTGTTTTATGACCCCCTTTCCATTAATGAATTGGAGTTGGAGCATCTCATGTCCAGAACCCATTCATRAATACCATTCGGCCCTTTGGGAAGAGAAAGCTAAAGAGGCATTTTACGAGGTTTGTCATTTTTTCATTATTCCTATGCACAAATTATTTTTTGGATGCGAACCCCCTCGCATTTCTGATGCAGTCATAGAAAGTCTTAAATCAATTGCCGACTGGTTTATTGAGGAAAACTTTTCGTATATTAGGGTTTATGGTTGTTCCATTCCCCCCCACGCACTCCCAAAATTCCTACCAGATAGATTGGTGTGCAGAGAAGTAGCTCATCAGATAGCCAAGGGCGGTGTTGGATTGGAATTAAAAGCACTTCAGAAAAAAGCATGGCCGTCTTTCCCTGTTCATATTGGGAAATTTCCTTTATCAAAATTAGGCCATTCTAAGGTAGAGGCCGAGTCATTGGAAGAAGTGAAGTTAGTAAATATTGAACACATAAAATATGACCCCTACCAAATAATAAGTAGACATTACATACATTGTAATCTAAAGGCATATGAACATGAAGTATCTATTTATGATGATATATTTAAAGATGTTAAATCTTATGAAGGAGTGTTGAATAGAGTCCAAGCCTTGCCACCTGACTCACAGGCTAGATTCGCATCTTTTCAAAGCCATAGGTGAAGCTACCTACCTAAGATTTTATAGGGTGAAATTTCGACCCCATCACCAGAACAGGAAGAACCCCCTCCAGGGTTTGAAACTAATACTCGGGGTAAAGCAAATGAAAAAGATAAGTTTAAGAATACTAAGATACCTTCCCAAGATGCAGAGGGTTCTCAAACAAAAGAATCGAGAATGGATAAGGGAAAAGAGCCAGAAACAATTTTAGAAATCATGAAGAATTTTCCAGAAAAGATAGGAGGAATAGCTTCAACAGAACTTGGTAGTACTATCACCTCGTTAACTCCATTACAGTCGACTTTCGGAACCCCCCATGAAGGAGTTTTATATGTCAGTGATATAGAGCCAATTTAAAGAGATGAAATCCCCCCATCAGATTACTTTTTTAGTAAAAAGCAAAGAGTAGTCTTGAAACAGGAAATTCATCCAAGAGGAGAAGGAACGATTAAAAAGCATAGAGTTATTATAGATGGAAAGAAACTCAAGGATGGAGAGTTTGCTACAGAATTAGGAGGAAAAATGGGTGCTATAGCATCAGCAAACATGTATTATGTAGGCAATCTAACAACTATGCTTGAACAGAAGGACCAAACAATAATCCAGTTGCAAAACAAACTAAAAGAAAATGAAAGAAATATTAGTTGGGGAATACAGAAGGGTCTAGAACAAGCTAGACTAAAGGATATGCAAGAAATCCATAAATTGAATAAAGACTTGGATGAGGCAAAACACTTAATACAGGTCACACAGGAACAGGTTCAAAAGTTGGGAGAAGAAAACAAACATTTGCAAGATAAGATTATTTCTATTACTAACCAGGTAGTAGAACTTGAAAATTTCAAGACACAAGCATTGGAGATATATTTGAGAATAGAGGAAGAACAACAGAAAGTGTTCTTGAATCTTGAAGTAATCTAGAAATATTTTCAAGAAACAAATAAGTCTTTTGAAAATGTGTTCCAGAAGGAAAGGGAGGCGAAAGCAGTTAGAACAACTTTTCAGAAGGCAGTGACTTTCTCATCAAAAGAAGAGGTTGGAAAGATTCAGAAATTATCTATTTATGAACAGGTTAAAGGGGACATAATAATAAAGGTCTGGGAAGAAAAGCTGGCTGAATATAAACGAATAACAAGAGAAGTCAACGATGATTGCCATGAAATCTTCGATCTATTAGAAAGATCTTCTTTGAATATCGGAACAGATGGTTGTTCCGGATTATTAGGAGAAATCAATATTACCAAGCACCAGCTAAGGTTTAGAGAAGAGCTAGAGGAAGTGAAATCAGGGATTTCAAACATTAAATTGATCAATATTACAGAGATAAACAAATGGATGGTGATGTCAAATCTAAAGTTGAAAACTATTAAATTCACAGAAAAGATGATAGAAGACCAGTTACCCGAATTGCAAAAAAGTTTTTTTTTTTTTTTGAAGCAAATGAATTACCAAATGCTCCCAAGACTTTTGTGAAGTTTTTGGTAAAATGCGTTCAGTGTATTGATGCGGAAAAAGGAAGTTCGTCAACACAAGATTAAAATCTTTTAAAATGTTTTTATTGTTTAAGATTAGAAAGAAATTTGTAAACGGTTGACATTATTTTTATGTAACCGTAATATTAGGAGGTCGGTTAGTAGCCAACGAGAAATTTTGATGAAAATGTATAAATATAGTTTCTAAAGGCTGAGAAAGGGCTTCAGAAATTTTGGAGAGAGCCATTTTGTAATATCAGTTTTCAAAATACATCAGAATATAGACCACAAACGAGATTTTGGATTCTACAAATTTGTAGCTATGTGTCTTCACCCTGTTTATTATACTCTTTTGAACTTTTCCTTTCAATGTTATTCTAACAAATAATCAATTTGAAGTTATATACTTTATTGATTTATATTTCAAATTGGTTTGGATGTCAGATGATTTACAGTTTTTCCTCTGAAATTGCTATTAGTAATTTTAAGACCTGTAAAACTTTTGTTCCTTAATACTTAACTCTTGTTAGAAACCTCATTTTTTCTTTCATCGTCATCTATTGAAATATGAGATTCTTTCTTGATTAAAGCCTCGTATTTTTCTGTAGTGTTTATTTGTTATTTTACTATTCTCGAAATTGTTACAAATCCAGGAAACGACCTCGAATGTGTTTACATTATTGTTTTGAATTTTAAAATTGTTTTTCTTGTTCTCATCTTTGGAAAGTTTGAAGTAACAAATTGATTAAAATCCTTTTACAAACAAATTAAGTTTTATCATCCATGACTGTCCCAAGTAGCAGACAACCCAACGTTGAACCAAGCCTTCAGGATCAAACCAGTATTGCCTTGAATTTATTTAATACCATTTTACAAATGGCAACTAACCAGGTTGAGTTAGAACGTTCATGGGCTGCTATTGATCGAGACATTAGCATCCAAGAACAACATGAAGCAAGATAGGGGCAGTTTAGAGACTGATTCTGCTTTAACCTTCCTTTGATTTCTTTTTCCCAATTCATTCATTTAAATCATTTACGGATGCCTTGACGGTATGCTTTATAGCCTTAAAGCGTAAACTCAAGAACAACACTCTCATTCGATTATTTTTATTAAATTTAGTTATGATAAACCTCCCTCGTACACATGTCACTCAATCCCTTAGTTGCACCAGAAATTAATTAATTAATTAATTCATTTTTTTCTATTTCTCTCACCCACCTAAAAGTGTTCCTAAGAACTCTCCTCGGTGTCCCTTTATTCCCTTACATTTCTTAAATGAGTGACGCCTTACTTAAATCCTAGTTGAGTTCACAAATAGAAAGTTTCAAACGCTAAATTCCCTACTAAGTTAGACATTCCCCTTTTTCTTTAAGTTTCCCCTTTTCATCTAAGTTAAGAATTAGCGAGCTTAGACATAAACAACAATTTACCCTTTTAATAATTTAATCCTTCATTAAAAAATTTATTTACTATTAATGTTTTCATTTTCTTTACCCCCTTCTCATTACATGTCCATTTTTTTTTTTTGTTCACATGTTCTACTTAGACCTATGTTTTAATTGCACTAGGTTTGGCGATATTTTTTAAGAGAAAAAATAGTTATTAAACTTTACTCATACCATTATTCATTTTAAGGCCGACCAAGTCCTAAGGAGGCATAGTTTTCTAGGTACTAGGTTTATTAACTTGCCAGAGTTAAAATCGTGACGTGCCCTTCAAGACACACTACGTGCTCCAATGGTGCCACTCGCTTGCATTCATGTTTTATTTGCACGATGTGCCCTTCAAGACGCACTACGTGATCCAAGGGTGCCACTCACCTTTTGACTAATTTTGGTAGACGTCAAATCCCTAGAGTCAATACTCCATCAGGTGAACTTGTGGGAGACTAAGGGCCTCTAAGGAATAAGAACCCTTCCTTATTGCGCGCCCCTTAGAACCATCGTGAGGGACTGTAATAGTCTTCCCTCATGGTGTCATGGGTCTTCTCGAACTAGGTAATCGTTAACCTACAGTTCAATCCACAGCAGGAGTGCTAGTAGGTTGTGGCAGGGTTGCTACCACACCTCTCCCTCAATGTCTCTCATTGTCATGCGTGACCCCTCTACTCCAAATATGAGTCTAATTAGAAATCTATCGTCAGCCTTGATCCATCAACAACATGTCAACGATTCATAAACAACATCATATTATATCAATCATATGTCACATATGCAATAACAGAAATACGCAAACCATAAACAATCCACTCCCTGACTCGATCTGGAGTCGAAGGAGGTCCATCGGTTTCGTAGGCATCCTCAACCTATCAGGAGTCCTGCACACTCAGGAGAAACCATTCAATAGCACCTATCTATACATAACAACATAATATAACATCATAAATCAAAATCTCATCATCAGAATCCATAAGAGAAGCAATCACTCATATAATGAACCGTATCACTTGCACGCAAGTGTCCTTAATGAATAAGTCACATCAGAAGTAAGTGCAAGAGAGGGATGTGACATACACCCCCTCTTGTTTTAAACTTCATCCCAAAGTTTCATAGTATACAAATGAAGAAATAAAGTATCTAACAATATCTAAATGTCTAGCCATCAACCAAAATGGAAATTGTTGATGCAAATCATATGCATCCTCCCAGGAAGCTCAGTGTGGACTATAATTGTCCTACTAGACCTTAAGTTGATCGATAGTTTGACACCGTAGCTGTTGAATGTGATGGTCCAGAAAGAGGATCGGCTTTGTCGTGAGAGCACCCTCACCCCATATCCTCCAATAACTCAATTCAATCAAATGCGTAGGATCACTGACCTAGAATCGCACAAGAGTACAAGATAAACATCATGCAATGCCTCAAAGAATAAGTCACGGATAATCATTAAGCCCTTCATAATTATGGTCGATCCGATGTGCATCAACAACCGTTATGTCGGTCATGTGCTTCTTCCATCCCCTTTCGTATAATTTGTAAATGTTCTTTCAATTCTTGGATCTCTTTTGGTCCTACCAGGACCCCATCCTCAATTTGATCCAAACTCAAAGGAGTCTGACATGGTCTCCCATCAAGAAAACCAAATGGTGCCATCTTAATGGTGCTTTGATGGTTGTTGTTGCACTCAAAATCGGCCAGCGGCTAGACTATTCCCAACAATTTTGTTGGTCCAACACACACATACGTATCACAACCTTCCCAAAATGGTTCATTCCTTCGGTTAGCCTGTCTATCTCAAGGACATGTTGTACTAAAGTTCAGTGGTGTTCCCAAGGCTTCTTGGGAAACTCGTCCAAAATCATCTTGAAAAAACTAAATCCCTCATCGGATACGATTCCCTTGGTATGTCTGACAGTCTAAAAATATTGTTGATATAAAATCTAGCTATATCTGGCGCCTGATGCATCGTACGCACAAGGACAAAATGTGAACTCTTCATTAGAGTGTCAATTGTCATGATAATTGGGTCGTTCCTCCTTTTCGTGAATGACAATTCAATAGTGAAGTCTTTTGAAATGACCTCCCATGTCGATTTCAGAATAGCATGTGGTGGTAGCAATCTTGTCATATGTCTATGTTCATCCTTCACCTGTCGACCTTCTAGAAATCTCACCATGTGGTTTATGATGTCCACCTTTATCCCTTCCAGAAGGACAAGGTCTTGAGGTCGGTCTGTATCTTCATGACTCTTGGATGATCCATGTACACTGCTCTATGAGCTTGGCATAAGATAAAAAAATTCTCAATTTGTCATTGGGCGGAAAGTAAATCCAATTATTATATCTCAAAGATCTGTCATTGCCCAAATTATAACCCTCAATTTTGGTACCAACATGGTGTCTTGTCCGAAAAAAATTCCTTACCCTCTCTATACCAGTCAATGTCACGCTGTAGTTAGAATCCTTTCACGTAGATTTGTTTGAAGATCTATCACTAAAAATATGAGTGGTCTCCAAATCAACGCATCTTCCACTCTATTCAGTGTTCCTTTTAAGTAGGAAATAAAAAAATCGTAATCGATAAGTAGTTCTAACCAACGCCTTTGCCGAGTGTTCAAGTCATTTTGTGCAAAAAGGTGTTGTAAACCACAGTGGTCCATTTTTAGCATGAATTTTCATCTAATCAGGTAGTGTCTCTACATTCTCAGGGCATACACGATGGCTAACAAATCCAAATTGTTCGTCACATAGTTCTCCTCGTGCTTCCTTAACTTCCTCGAGATGTAAGCGATCAGTCGACCGTCTTTCCTCAGACTTTGTCTAAGCCTTCCTTGGATGCATCTGTGCATACCAAGAAGCCCTCGTCCATGTCAGGTACTTTTATTATTAGAATTGTCATCAACAACTCCTTGAGCCTTAAAAATGCTTCTGCACATTTCTCGGTCCACACAAACTTCTTGTACTTCTTATGCAATTCTGAAATTTAGATTTTCTATATTCGCAGAACCCTCAACAAACCGTTGATAATATCCCTCCTAACCCATGAAGCTACACACTTCTTGGATATTCGTCGATCCAAGACACTCCATAATAGCCTCTATATTTTTTGGATCCATAGCAACACCTTCGTCGGAGATAACATGCCCTAAGCAATGAATCCTTGATAGCATTGCGACCACTTCCCATAAATTGTTCTCTTGCAACACTGTAGTACCAAGCGTAAAAGTTTCTCTTGATCTTCCTTCATCTGAGAATATATCAATATGTCGTCAAGGAATACTCAATGGTGGTCAAAAAGAGCTTCCACAACCCAAAATTTTTCCATATGGAATTAACATGAGCACCCCAAGGTGATACACTCAAACGTAAGTCCTAGGTCCAACAACTCCTTCAGTTTCACTTTCAACTCCTGTAACTCAGGGGTCAAATTTTGATAAGGCTTTCTTGCCATCAGTTTAGTTCCAGGTTTTAGGTTGATGGTAAATTCCATATTGGCTTTGGGAGGCACACTTGGTAATTCTTCTGGGATTCACATCTGCAAAATCTCGTACTACTGGAAGGTCTTCTACACCTTTCACCACTCCCTTGATGTTAGGTGTTAAGTATGCATATAACTTGCATCCTTGCACGTGCTATCTTGTAACTGTAGCAAAGATATGAACCTCATGGATACTCCTCATTTTCTTTCTACAATCACACTTTTCTATCCTTCGTCATTGGTCCAACTCAACCGCCTGATATTACCATTGAGTTTTGCATCATGTGATCCCGCACCAATACATATCGATCATGACATCATAAAATATTAAGATCGTGACATAGGTCAGAATTAATTACCTATCCCCATGTTAAAGTGATAGTTCATACCTCTTCCTCCACCATCCAGTTGGTACCCGAAGCCATATCGACGAATCTAAACTTGTCTTGTCAAATAACCTTACCTAAATCCTGTTAGAAAAAACAGGTTCGTGGAGCAATAAAATAAAACAAATGCGGAAACAAAACACAGAAGATACATAATACAATAGAGACAAAGATTTACGTGGTTAACCCAGTGTGGGCTACGTCCACCAGAGAAATTTCCAGGTCCTTCATTTATTATTATCTAGCATATGAAGGGATACAACCTACAGCAAACCCGTTGTAACTTCCTCTTCTTTCTCTCACAATATCCTATCTCAAAATACAATATTCACCATCAACCATAGCCGCAATACATTTCCCTCATAAAAGAGGGTTTCCTTCTAGGGAAAAAAACCCTAACATAATCTCTATCATTAGATCTACGACCTTATAATGAACGATCCAGATTTACAATGAAATTACAATATACATTTACAAGGCAATTTTTCCTCTAGGGGCCTGCTTGCCCCTAGACCCCCCAGCCGGGGGGATAGCCCCCACGGACACCGCAGAGGGGGTACCCCCCCTCTGCACTCCCCTGCATGGAAGAGTGTACATACTTTTGGTGATATGGATTTATGTAGGAACACAATGACATTCAGAAATACACATAAACGCAGAGATGCAACGGAAATAAGACTTCATTTCATTAATAACAAATGACTGAAAAATGCTTACAGACAGAATGGAAATAAACTAGCTAGGGCGCTGGTAGCTTATCTCTGAGAAGAGATGTGGCAGCTACTGGCCTCTGAACTCTATCTTAAAATGAGGCTTGAAGGCCTATATATTATTGAGAAACAATGGAAAACCCTAAACATCCAAAAACCTAACCCTAGGAGATGAAACGCCAAAATATGGGCCCCGTTGGGGTAAATTGGTACATCAATTTCCTAAGGTCATAACTTTGGCATACTATCTCCGTTTGACGCACATGATACATTGTTAGAAATATCTATCTGAGGACTACATTGTTGATAGCAAATATTGAGTTCAAAATGAACTCATATTCTCCAGAGAATTCATGCCCAAAAAACGTCATTTAGGGCCTCAAAATAGCTCCAGAAGTTCAGGACCTGAAGAACTGCTAAAAATAGTAAATTGTGCTACAATTAAAAAAACTGAAAAACTGAAAGAAACAATGGTGTGGGTCCAAGTGGAATAGGTAGGTGGCCACCAATATCCACCTGGATCAGTCCTCCCCCCTTAGGAAGCAATGGTCCCCATTGCGTTGAGTTCCTCCATGAGATGAGGAAACTTCTGCTGAACTTAGTCCCTGGTGAGCCACTTACCCTGGTGAAGGAGTTGGCCTACTTTGACAACTTGATATAGTTGGATCATTTGTTGGCAGGTGTTCTTGATCTGTGTGTCCATAATTCGATCAGTTGTGGCTTGCTCCATGCAATCTGGGTTTAACTTTGTGGGTGTGAGTTGTTCTGCCATGTCAGATGTGTCTAATAGAAGTGGAAAGTAGGATCAAAGGTGCTCCACATTAAACACTGGGTGTAGACCAAGGAATGGTGGAATACCAAGCTCAAAGGCATTGTCCCCTATAGCCTTGGTGATAGTGTATGGACCATATCGGAGTAGGCGAATCTTGCGGTAGGGTCCAGCGAGGTGCTCCTTTTGCAAATGCAGCGACACTTTGTCGCCCACCTGGAAGTTGTGTGGCACCTGATGTTGATCATGCCATTGCTTGTACTTAGCATTGGCTCTGTCCAATATGTCATGAACCTATTGGTGGATGTGCTGAATGCACTCAATGAATTTGTTTTCCTTGTCAGCCTCAGACTGGGCATGGGTCGAATCTGCCCGAGTAGATGCAAATGGCATGGCTACATCAATGGGACATAGTGGATGGAATCCCAAGCCCACTTGAAAGGGGTTGTGGCTAGTTGAGCTATGGAGAGCCTGATTGTAGCTATGTTGTACATAGGGGAGGCTCTCATCCC
>JASDQU010105175.1:136457-149828 GCA_032191745.1 Picea mariana
TACTCCTTGCACGCTCCATGATTGTCCTGTTCATCCTTTCTGACACACTATTTTCTTATGGTGTTCTTGGAACTGTCTTCTCTCTACGAATTCCATGGTATGAACAGTAATCATCAAACTCCTTGCTGCAATATTCACCTCCATTATCTGATCTGAGACACTTCACATTTTTTCCCATCTCATTCTCAACCAAAGCTTTCCATTTCTTAAAAGTATCAAAAACATCATATTTTTATCGAATGCAATAAACCCATTTTTTTCTAGTTCCATCATCAATAAAAGTAATATAATAATAAGATCCACCAAGAGATGATACCTGATCTGGTCCCCATACATCTGTATGCACAAGCTCTATTCTTTCACTCTTCTTTTCTTTTCCGACTCTGAGAAATCTGACTCTCTTCTATTTTCCATAAACACAATGCTCACAGAAGTCCAAATCAATTTGTTTAAGATCTGACAACAAATTTATTTTGTGAAGTATCTTCATCCCCTTCTCACTCATGTGTCCAATTCTATGATGCCACAGTGTTGTATCCACTCATGTAAAAGCTAAAGAGATAGAAGAGTCAGTATTACCAGTACATAAATACAAGGTACCTACCTTTTCTCATTTCGCTATCACCAATGATCCTTTGATGACCTTCCACGTCTTATCTGTAAATATGGATATACAACCTTCACTTGCCAACTGCCCTGTTGAAATTATATTTTTCCTTAAATCTGGAACATGTCTTATCTCTTTCAACAACCATTGGTTTCCATTGCGTTGCTTTATTTTTACCTTTCCCATTCCAACAATTTTGCATGGTGCATCGTCACCCAAATGAACCTGTCCAAAATCACCTTGAACATGATCTAGAAAATGTTTCCTATGGGGTGTGGCATGAAATGAAGCCCCTGAATATACTACCCAAGACTCAGAAGTATTATCTACAGAAAGAATCAAAACATCTTGTAACACATCACTTGTTACATTTGCTTCTTGATTTCTCTCCTGTTGTCCATCTCTTTGTTTCTTTGGAGCTCTGTAGTCTTTCTTCAGATGTCCTTTCTTCCCACAATTCTAGCACTCTATCTTTCCAAGTCTAGATTTGGATCTGCCCTTCCTAGAATTCCCACGGTTCCCGAAACCCTTTCCTCTATCCTTTTGTCTTCCCCTGTTCTCCATGTTCAACGCATTTCCTGATGTCTCACCTGTGCTTTTCCATCGCATTTCCTCACTAAGGATAACACCAACAACATCATCAAATTTTAAATTATTTGAACCAAAGATAGACTTACTTACAGCCATGACCAAGTTGTTCCATCTTTATGGCAATGAGCACAATATTAGAAGAGCCCTGACCTTATAATCAAAGTCCACTTTTACAGAACTTAGTAGATTAGTAACCATATTAAAATCATTTCAATGATCTGCAATAGACCCACCTTCCTACATATTCATATTAAATAATCTCTTCATTAGAAATACCTTATTGGACGTCGAGGGTTTTTCATACAATTTGGCCAATGCATCCATCAAACCCTTCGTTGTCTTTTCTTTGGAAATATTGAAAGCCACCAACGCTGCCAGGCTCAGCCGTATCATTCCTAGAGCCTTTCTGACAAGAATCTCCCATTATTCATCCTTCGTAGCCGCTGGCTTCTTTGCTATTCCCCCCAATGGTAGGAATAGATCCTTCTAATATAAATAGTCTTCCATCTAAATCTTCCATAATTGGTAGTTTTGACCGTTAAATTTCTCGACCCTAAACTTTCCATCTTCTGACATTTCTCCCACTCGAACCAAGAACCCTATTTTCCTGCCAGTTACCTTTCGCTCTAATACCAGTTGTTAGAAAAAACAGGACCGTGGAGCAATAAAATAAAACAAATGCGGAAACAAAACACAGAAGATACATAATACAATAGAGACACAGATTTACGTGGTTCACCCAGTGTGGGCTATGTCCACCAGAGAAATTGTCAAGTCCTTCCTTTATTATTATCCATCATATGAAGGGATACAACCTACAACAAACCTATTGTAACTTCCTCTTCTTTCTCTCATAGTCTCCTATCTCATAATACAATATTCTCCATCAACCATAGCCGCAATACATTTCCCTCATAAAAGAGGGTTGCCTTCTAGGGAAAAAAACCCTAACATAATCTCTATCGTTAGATCTGCGACCTTATAATGAACGGTCTATATTTACAATGAAATTACAATATACATTTACAAGGCAATTTTTTCTTCAGGGGCCCACTTGCCCCCAGACCCCCCAATCGGGGGGATAGCCCCCCCAGACACCGTAGAGGGGGTACCCCCCCTCTGCACTCCCCCATGTGGAAGAGTGTACATACTTCTGGGGTGTAAATACTTCATGGGGTATAAGCACGGCTGAAAGTAAAAGACCTCTGAATCGGGAAGATAATCAGGCTCCACAACCAACAAATCCCTTCAACACGTTACTAGAAATAGAGCTCTTTGTAGCACCGAGATATAAAAAACACTAAAAGTTTGTTTGGCGATGGCACCTGATGCCTTAAGCATAGTGGACTAATGCACGTCCTGGTGGTTATTTACCGCAGTCATGAATCCTATGGGCCTTGTCCGTCTCCGCCACGGTAATGTATCCTTTTGACTTGGTTGCTCTGGCCCATTCAACCGAACAATCTTGCTAGTAAGGTGACTCTCCACATGTCCATTGCCCACCTCCGATCCAATACTCTTGGCCCCCAGAATATAAGTTTTTGGCCCACCAGCCTAAGATCATGGTCTGTTATGATGATAAGCCTAAACAATGACTACTAGCGGTGTTGTCGTGGATGTGGTGGTCCCCTGTAGGGAGCCCTCCATTGAGGAACCTATCGTCATGGTGTCATTAACAAGGGTCCTATAGGTGTATATAGATACCAATATGTCTAGTATGGATAACGTCTGATGATTCTACACACCAAATGTTGTAAGTCCAGATGGTCTTGTAGGAGTCTTTCCCGGACTCCCGCGGTCAAATCTTCCTTGTCTAAGAGGCCTACTGGACTACATCATGCAACATCTGAAGCATTTAGATCCTCACCTTCACACGGAAGATGGAGTTAAGGCCGGTCACGAACTTACTGATCTCCAGCTTCTTCGTGTTCAGATGTGGGGCATACCGAAGTAACTCCATAAATCCAGTCTCATAATCCGACACCATACGACCACCATGTCGTAAGGCGTTGAACTCATCGAGCTAGCACTTAATGAATTCCTATGAAAAATAATTCTCTCGGAACTATTCCTCGAACTGTTCCCCTAACACGGCTTCGTCATCCATGTTTAGATGAGGTAGGAGCATCTTCCTCCATATAAGAGCGCTCCCATTTAGCTAAAGACCACCTGAGAGAACCTTCGTATCGGAGGTTGAAAACGCGAAGCACAAAGCACATTTCCTGACACTCCAACCATGCCTCTATGGTTGAGCCATCTGTTGCACTCATGGACTCGGGAACTTAACCCTCTTGATTTTTCCATGAAAGATACCCATAATGGTTGGGACGCGCGGTAGACCCTCAAGGGTACATGCGCCCTGGCGTTATCTCAACCCAGACGGTTAGTCAAGGCCTCTAACATTTCCTGGGAAGGACCCTATCAGACCCAGTGCATCTCGCGCAAGAATCTTCTCATGCTCAAGAATTTTTCCTCTCCTTGGGGTTTGAACCCCTTTGGCGCAGGTGCTACTGGAGGCGTCGCACCTCCTGCCCGGGCACCATGTGGTGAATCTCTTCGGCGTCCTCTAACCATGATTACCACAAGGACAGGTTAATAAATCAATTAGAACTAAGTATAAATCAAGGGATTATTTCAGTGGAAGGCATGGTTATCCATAGTCACAGGTTTGAACCCGCTCTGATACCATATGTAACGACCCCATCGTTACGACAACAAGCGACGTACAAAAGATCAATTTTTTTTTTTTTTTGCATTAGGAAAATAAAACATCATAAAGAGGCGCGTGTGATCCAAGTACTGAATTGGGCATAAATCAACATCACTACAAGGGGTGCAGTTAGTCTAAGCACTTAGGAATGCCTGTATCCACATAGTTACATCGCGCATGAGTAATCGAAGACATAATCAATTGATTTTTAAGGCGCAAATAGAAAACTAAACCCACCATCATCCATACATCGCATTTAATCAAGGTGCAAGGTAATTACCAATTCTTAATTCAATCCAACAACATGGATGTTTGAGGACGCAAGTAAAACTTGTATTTAATCCCTCAATACTTACAAATAAGGGCGCAAGACAGAGATGTTAATTCATCATCTAAACGAATTTCATAATGCGAGCAGTCATATGACTTAACAACGCTCCACACTTCAATTATCGTTGAGTGCAAGAGGTCTGGGAATGCACGACGTACGTCATACTAAAATCAGTGCATGTAAATATTCTTCTATTTAAAAGGTCATTCATCACAAAACGATTTGTTAGGTGCTAAAGGACTAAAGTCTAAGACCAAAATTAATACAAATTTCAAGTGCAAATTCCAATCTAAACTATCCATTAAAACGCAAATCCCAAATGCATAAGAATCCTAACTCTATAACTATCATTTATTATATCATTTATTAGATGGAATCCATGAACAAAGACATTATGACATCAACTGAAGTAGATGCTTAACCAACCTTAAAACCCACCCCATAAAGTCATCACTCTTCATCTATTCCCACCTCAAATGAACATGTTTAATTAGACAACAATAACTAATAATGATTATTTAATCATTATAAAGGAGACCATAGTGATCGAATCAATGAACAACATCATGGATATTTAGAGGCTAAGTACCTTGTGGAGTCCTAGACCCTTAAGGTGTTTAATTAAGTTTACAATAAGGCAGCGAAAAACTCGTTCATTAATTTAGTAAATAAAGACACCTCCTAGCAATAATAAGAAGAAAGGGATTTTGTGATTATTGTGCCTTCCCATCAATTCCTTGTTGTAAATAAACAAAATTTGCATTCCTTGTTGTAAATAAATAAATTATAAAAACAATAACTTTTTCATTTGAAAATTGTTTTACACAACCTCGTTTATAAAAACAAATATAAAATAATGTTTATAAGGAGATTCAACCCAAAATTTAATTTTTAACTAACAAGGCATTAAATTTAAATATTAAAAATTTATACCGTCAACAATTAAATCAATAAAAAGGCAAACTTATTCAGCGATCAAATAGAGGGTTAACGGGTGGGACTTCTAGACTTAGTGTCTTCCGACCAGACAGGAAATTGTTGCCATGGTGGGTTCCAAATTTAGAGTAAGGGTGTGCATTCTGACATGAGGTATAGTTGTCATTAAGGGTTTTTATAAGGCGAATAAAACTTGCGGTCTGGTTGGGATAAATTGCTATCATAAACCCTTTTTAGAATAAATTGTGTTGTCTAGCAGCGATAATTACGCTGTCATTAACGCTTTCTTGAAGGGAAAAATACCTCCAGATAAATTCGTTGTCATTAATGTTTCCTTAAAGGAAATTACTGTTGTTAAATTCATTGGCATTAAAGCCTTCCTTAAAGGAAAAATATTGTTGTTAAATTCGACATCATTAACGTTTCTTTAAAGGAGAATAGTGTTGTTAAATTTGTTGGCGTTATCATTGCTTGCAGGGAAAAAAGGAATCGCCGATATGGGATTCCTTTCTATTCATTCAGGGATACACCACCAGGATTATTTGGTTTGCATCACTCATTTTTGTTTAGACAGACCGGGGTTGAAATCAATTAGTTCACGTCATCGGAATCAACCAAATTGAAAATACTTTTGAAAATTCACACAAAAAAGTCAACTCGAATACAAATAAACGAAAACGGGGACATTCGAGGACATAAAGGAAACTATCCGTTTAAGATTTTGTCCATTTCTAAAATAAGTAACATTGTAATACATACGTAATCAGTCTTACTACAATCAAATCCATTGCGAAATGAGATGGCATCATAATGCATATATAATTGAGCTTATCGCAATTAAAKCATGGCAGAAATGATCGACAACAAACATATATAATCAACCTATTACTATTTTCTCAAATACGAAAAATAAGGCTACATCCTTTACATATGTAATCATTATCACAATTAGATCCATTGCAAAGAATAAGGTGACATCAAATTACTTCTATAATATGGATTACAACTAGTTCCATTGCGTAAATAAAGAGTCATCAGAATTGCGAAAAATCAACCATACACATGCTATCATTCTAGTACCATTAACTTAGCGAAAATACTGTCACCAGCGAGATTGTGCATGAAGACATTCTTAAACAACTAGCGATCCCCCTTGCTCCTTCTTTCTAATCTCCGAGACCTCACCGGTACCTCCTAGCCAACGCTAGGGCTAATCTTCTTCCCCCTGAGCCCCCCGAGCCGCAAAGGGATCGCGCACATGAACCAGAGAAAACTAGCTCCCATCTCTCCTCGTAAGTTCGAGCTACCACTCTCTAATCGAACTGGGCATCCCAATCCCATAAGGAAAATCATTCAAGAAAAATATTAGCAGTGTAACCTTACGCCTACCAGACGTGACCCATACACCTCCTCCACCATCATTTTTATAGATTTTTCTTAGTGATTAGTTTCCCAAACCCTCATTAGATTTTTTTTATTAAATTTAATTAAGATAAACCTCCCCCGTACACATGTCACCCGATCCCTTAGTTGCACCAGAAATTAATTAATTAATTAATTCAATTTTTATTATTTTCCTCACCCACCTAGAAGTGTTCCTAAAAACGCTCCTGGGTGTCCATTTATTCCCTTACATTTCTTAAATGACTGACGCCTTACTTAAAGCCTAGTTGAGTTCACAAATAGAAAGTTCCAAAGGCTAGATTCCCTACTAACTTAGACATTTCCCTTTTTCTTTAAGTTTCCCCTTTTCATCTAAGTTCATAATTAGCAAGTTTAGACATAAACAACAATTTACCCTTTTAATAATTTAATCCTTTATTAAAATTTTACTTTAATTATTTATGTTTGCATTTTATTTATCCCCTTCTTGTTACATGTCCATTTAGTTTTTTTTTGTTCACATATTCTACTTAGACCTAGGTTTTAATTTCACTAGGTTTGGCGATTGTTTTTAAGAGAAAATTATTTATTAAACTTTACTCATACCATCATTCATTTTAAGGCCGACCAGGTCCTAAGGAGGCATAGTTTTCTAGTTACTAGGTTTATTAACTTGCAAGAGTTAAAATCGCGACGTGCCCTTCAAGACGCACTACGTGTTCCAAGGGTACCACTCGCTTGTATTCATGTTTTATTTGCGTGACATGCCCTTCAAGACACACTATGTGATCCAAGGGTCCCACTCGCCTTTTGACTGATTTTGGTAGACGTCAAACCCCTAGAGTCAATACTCTGTCAAGTGACCTTGTGGGAGACTAAGGGCCTTTAAGGAATAAAGAACCTGCCTTATTGCGCGCCCCTTAGAATCATCGTGAGAAACTATCACAGTCTTCTCTCACGACATCGTGGGTCTTCTCGAACTAGGTTATCATTAACCTACAGTTCGAGCCATGGTGGGAGTGCTAGTAGGCTGTGGAAGGGTTGCTTCTACACCTCTCCCTCAATGTCTCTGGTTGTCGTGCTTGACCCCTCTACTCTAATTGTGAGTCTGATTAGAAAGCTATCGTCAGCCTACATCCATAAACAACATGTCATCGATCCATAAAAACATAATATTATATCAGTCAATGTCACATATGCAATAACAGAAATACACAAACCATAAACAGTCCACTCCCTGACTTGATCCAAAGTCCAAGGAGGTCCATTGATGTCATCTGCATCCTCAACCTATCAGAAGTCCTACACACTCAAGAGAAACCAGTCAATATCACCTATCTATACATAATAACATAACATAACATCATAAATCACAATCTCATCATCATAATCCATAAGCGAAGAAATCACTCATATAATGAACCGGATCACTTGCACACAAGTGTCCTTAAAGAATAAGTCACATCAGAAGTGCGCATAAGAGAGGGATGTTACAGGGGGTCTCTAAGAGATTTATGGAAAACCTTATGCATGAAGAGAAAATCTTAGTTACATATGTAAATATGGTCCCAAATATGATAGAATATGGAAATCCATATTCCTTATGAATTTAAGTCAAGATCTAGTAGAAGACGTAATTCGTGGTTAGAATCTACATTATCAACCTCCTACATGAGTGGAAAAATAACCTGTAACAATAAAAGACTCGTTATAGGTCACATAATGAAAAATACTAGACTATTGTTTTCTCCAAATATCCTTCCTAGTAGATACTATCTATCTCTAGTGTGACGTCTTGATTTCCATAGATTCAAACAACAAGCCCATCCCTTTATCAATACCTTGCATGAAATATTTTAGACCCATCCCCTTCAAGTTTATCCCTCTTTGGCTTCAACACCAAGAGGTACAAAAAATTATTGGTAGGGCACGGGGATGAGAATCAACGAGTCTCGTATGTTCATTTGGGATCAAATACTTAAATTAGTAAATACAATTTTGAGGGAATGGAGAAATACTTGATTTAAATATCAACCTTGGGATAGATAAGAAGATAAAGAAAAACTATAAAATTTCAAATGTGAGATGGAGGAACAAGAAATCACCAAACACCTCCAAGTGATCAAGGATTCCCTTTCCAAGTATCTTTCTAAAAAAGAAAGAGAGGAGGATGAACATTTACATATAAAATATTGCAATTTATGGCTCAAGTTCAAGGACAAAAATACATGATACTTGCACAAGAAATCCAATTCTTTTTTAATTAGAAATAATGCCTTTGAGATGGAGCTCAAAATAAGAGATATGGTAACTCAATTCAATAAAATTCTTGAAGCATCCCACAATAACTTCAAAGTGATATACTCAGAGATAAATATGGAATATTCTATAGAAACTAAGATGTTTCTTTGAATCATCCCTCATATCATATTAGAGGAAGATAGTAATAAATTTCTTCTCAGCTAAAATGTATATGACACTATAGAAATGAAATCCAATAAAGCCTCTAAGATAGATGGCTTCTCCTCCCACTTCTATAAATACCTATGGGACATCATCAAAGGATATTTATAGAGAATATTAGAGGACACTTGAAAGAATCTATGATTCAAAGGATGGATTCAAGTCCTTCATTTTCACCCTCCTTTGAAAAGAGAATAATCTCATCTCTTTCAATTTTTTCAAACCAATATATATTCTTTTGTAAGAAAGAATATATGGTGTTAATTAGGGAAAAAATTTAAAAAATTATGGACAAGAGAGGTTATGTTGTTTTGGTCCCATAGACACCATGACAGTCTCTTGGGCACAAAACCACAAAAAACAAAAAATAAACCTGCCCATGAGGGGAAACCATGCCCTTTCATGTAGCAATTGTCTTAAAATAATGAAAACATAAATCCTAGCAGGTTTTTGTCCATCATTACAATTCATTATAGCCTAAGTAGCTATATAGAAAAATAAAAACCTAAAACCAGAGAACCAAAGATCACTTTTCATGTAAAACCTTAGAAAAGGTGGGACCCACATTGCCTCTTTTAGCAGCAACTTCAAATGTTTCAAGACCCAGTTGATTCCTTGTTAGAGGAATGAAGGTGCCTCCATGGAGACGAAAAAGCTAAGTTACCAGCTCGAGTAGATAGGTGTTTAAATTTCCATGGATTCCATTCTTCTTTCCAGCTGGTAGAAGTCCTACTCCTTAGGTAACATATCTAATACCACCATGGTTTTGGTGTGCCAGCATAATTTTAGGGTGCAAAATAACTTTGAGTTTTATTTGGTGAAACCAAGATCAGGAATTAAACACCCCACCTGGAACTATACTTCATCATCCTCTTTAAACTCCCTGATCTGACGGACCTCGACTTCCAATTCTGGAATTTTCGATTTGTCCTCCTTAGGATGAAAGTCTTCATAGAAATATACAACAGTTATGGATTCTTTCACAACATGGGATGGATTTACATAGGGATAACAGGGATTTTGACTTCTAGGATCCATGACCAAATAGAAAAAAGAGGGGAATAATCCTATCGGACTACCAAGAAAATTAAGGGAATGAAAAATATACCAGAGTTGTGATAAACCTAGTGCGCAACCATCACCATTTATCGTTTCCATTTCAGGAATGTTTCCCAGTTTCCTATCAACATATACATCCTTGCTAATTTGAATCATAAGTGGTTGGATAATTATAACTCATGGGCACACCCTCCTCTATGTGCCAAGGATCATGCTCATCGATCAAATGAACCTCACCGCTTCCATTATTGATGTCGATTTTGGGCCAAGGTACAAGGATCACATCAGAAGCTTTATGAGAACGAGGAGGGTTAGTCGATCATCCTTATTCACACTCCTTGTAATCAATTCTTGCAGACCTTCTCAACCTTAGAAGAATGCCACCCAACATGTCCATATCGTCCTGTCATATCTGCAAAGGGACATTTGGTCTATGTTGCATGCTGCTTCCAACCACCTAGTGTCTAGTGTAAGGCATTGTCTTTGCTGGGCCCGCCACATTTTCTTAGGATATAGAAATAACCCCATACAAATATGTTCTATGTAATATCATTATGAAATGTATCATACAATATCCTAACAACCTAAATAAAACTCTTCCTTCCTTCAATAATCCCCTCAGAGTAGGGAGGCTTTGCAAAAGAGAGACATATTAGTGGAAATATAGGATTGATTTAGGAAGGCATCCACTCTATCAACCAAGTGAATGAAAAAATAATGGTCATCAATATTTATATCGATAATTCCTTTTATAGATTAAGGTACAATGTCCTCTACTTAGTGCTAGAAAAAAATGACTTCTCCCTTGCCTTTATCAACTCAATTTAGTTTTGTGACATCACCCCTTGGATCACCCCATTGGTAAATGGATGACTGACTTATTTCTTCCCATGATTACAAGGATTTATGAAATGCTTCCCAATATCACCATCCTTATATATCATTATTAGTGAGGCATTAGGAAAGGAACTAGAACAAGAAAGGAGAAACAAGCCACTACAAGGAATCTGCATCACTAGGGGCATCAAAGAAGTTAATAACACATGATTTTCAAATCACACCTTTTTGGTTAATGGGGATTCATTCAATATACCAAAATATTCAATTTAACCTTATATCAATATCTATATTCATCTAATGGTATTGTAAATAAGGATAAATGTAAAGTATATGACTAGAAAATAATTCTATGATTTCTTGGTGAAATTCGCTATTGCAGATTTTGTTTGTGACGGATTTGGGGAAAAACCAAGAATTTATAAAGAAATCCCCAAATCCATGGGAAAAATCCATGTTTGAATGACTCTGGATGGTTTAACAAGGTTAATAGAGTAGAGCGGTGAAGTTGCATATCGAAATTTAACCTAGAATGATTGAAATTTGATTTTTAATGGCCTCCTGTAGAGTTACAGGAAGTTTGGTGAATTGATGGTCGATATATCTTTTGATCTTGAGATTGGTGACTGAGTTTTGTCATGACAAATTTAAAAAATTCATAAGATATCGGTCGTTTGGAAGGTTGAATAAATCAACGGTCGTGATTAATTTTTGGTAGTTTGGGAAATGGATCGAATTGACAGTCTACACTCACTTTGGTCGTTTTGAAAGATAGATTCAATCAATGGCCATAATTCATTTCGGGAGTTTTTTTAAATGGATTAGATCGACAACTTAGATTCGTCAGGGTTTTTGGTCGAAAATTTTGAAGTATGGAAATGCATCAAGAGAAATTTTCGAAGGATGATGGTCGATTCAGCGAGGCGAAGAGTTTGGTTCAGAAAAAAGACATCTCTAACTATAGATGTTCGACGGTCGGTGTCAATAGAATCTTGTGAAGTATTTTCAATCGCCAACAAAATTCGTCGATGGCCGATGGGTCGGTGGTCGAAGGTCGACCAAATTTGGTGAAGTATTTCGAATCAAGCAAGAGAATTAACTATAAACCAAATCATTAGTGATTGGGTGTCGGCCAAATCAATGATGAGTTCCATTCGCCAACAAATATAGTCAATGGGCGACTGTCGAATCGTCCAATTTGGAGTCGTGTACAAATTGGTTGTCGAAAAAATTAGTCATTGACTGATGATCGGGTGTCAACCAAATTTGAGAGGTGTTCGACAGTCAATGAATATCATCGATCACCAATGGGCTGATGGTCAGTCCTCAATGGAATTTTTTGGGAGTTCCATTCACTAATGGAAATCATTGATGGTCGTTTGTCGGGGAAATGGACCAATGGCCGACGGTCGCATCAGTAGTTTGGGAAAACTAATGTGCGCGCCCAAAGGAGAATGTTGATATTTGATAGCCAAGTTAGCACAGATCAATAAATCATATTCCATGCAATTTGATATCAACATTTCATATTTGAAGGGTTGTTACAATAGTAAAACAGTCATGTTTATGCAATTTTTTGTGGTTTTTGAAAGTCATTAACTTGTGGGGCATTTTTAGGGCCTAAACGAAATTTTTATCCAATCAAAAACCACGATAATAGACTATACCAAGGTAGACTCTATCTATACAGCTCAAATATAAAAAATAAAAATTCGAAGAGAGTTATCCAATGAACTAATCGGTTCGCAAAACATAGCTCGTATGAGGGAGTTATAGACAAAACAATGAGGGTAAAAATTTGGCACCAATTTTACTTCCAGAAGGCATAACTCCATGCTCAGAAGTTTGTTTGGGGCAGAGTAGAAGTTGATGGAAATTTTATCACCCGTAGAATCTAGCGATGGAGTCATATTTTGGTTATGGGTACCTAAAAATGAGAAGAAATAGAAATAAGGCAGTTGTAGCATGAAAGGATAAATTGGGTAAAATGACGTAAACTTCTCCAGACTATAAATTTTATCTAGGAGCTCAGATTTGAGAAAACAAACAGTTTTTGGAAAATTCTTGAGGAGTAGAAGACACATGTCCACCCAGAATTTTTAATTGGGAAATAAAATCTTCCATAAATTAATAAATAGATTTTTGTAGAAATAAAAGAGTGGAATTGCAACATGTAAATGTTGTAACTTTTCACTCAGAATTTAGTTTGAGGCATGGCTATAGCTATTGGAAAGGTTTTTGAGAGATAAATGCATCAAAGGAATCAAATTTTGAATTGATGCAATTTTTCCTTCATAAATTGATGAAGAAATAACATGGCTTCTATATGATGAAATGTTGTATGTTATGCATTTCAAACAATAATTTTTCCACGAAAAAATCTTGCAAAATTAGAGGTACACAAAAGAAACTTTGGTTCTTATGTGAGGACTGGAGTTATGGAAGATTCTAAAG
>JASDQU010105175.1:149878-161656 GCA_032191745.1 Picea mariana
GCTTCTATATGATGAAATGTTGTATGTTATGCATTTCAAACAATAATTGTTGCATGAAAAATTCTTGCAAAATTAGAGGTACACGAAAGAAACATTGGTTCTTATGTGAGGACTGGAGTTATGGAAGATTCTAAAGGATATTACAACCATGAGGAAGAGGTCATAGTTCTACATGTCATCATGGGGAACGTTGAGACAAATTCAAATGGAAGAAGAGGCAGGAAGGAGCCTATAACTATGAGAAGCCTGCATAGGGAAGTGAAGAGCTATAGAGATGATAATGAAAGGATTATGAAGGCTTGGGAAGAGATACTATAGAGATTAAATATGTTTCATAAGAAATTCAACAAGGACTCTGGCACCAAGAAAACGACCAGTGCTAGACAAGTGTTAGCATCAATATCCGATAGAAAAAGGGATGATCATGGAAATGATAGGAATTCAAGAAGCATGAGAAGGAGCCATCATTATCCAAAGCATTAAACCAAAATAATTCATGCAAGTTTAGGGCCATGGATCATTCCAATTGTTTCTCTTGTTTGGAGGCAAAGAAGAAGGCCAAAGGAAGACATCTTGCAAGGTGAGCTCAAGAAGATTAAGTCACCAAATTTCAATGGTGAACACAGGAAAGGAGAAGAGGCAAAGTCCTGACTATTGGAAATGAAGAAATATTTCAAGCTACATGATTACCCATCCTGGGTAGAATCTAGAATCACCACCTACCACACGCAAGGAAAGACAACCATGTGGTGGGATCAGCTTAATCAAGCCAATAACCTTGATGAGAAGAGGATCTCATGGAGGTAGTTCAAAGGATATTTCCAAGAGAAATTTTTTTCTGAGAATTACTACGAAACAAATATGAAATATTTCTTTGAACTCAAGCTGGGAACCATGACAATGGAGGAATATGAGAACAAGTTATTTGAATTGTTGAAGTATGTAGACTTCATAAAAGATGAGAAGGTCAAAATCCAAAGGTTTCTAAGTGGGTTACCCTCCTTCTATAGTGAAAATATTTAATATGACAACCCCAAGACTTTGGAGGAGACCATAATGAGAGAAAGTCATATTTATGAGAAGATCAAAAGAAGGCCAATGTTCCAAAAGGTTTGGAATGACAAGATGAAAAGGAAAACCAACCAAAGGAAGGAAGATTTTAAGCCACCCTTTCTCATGAACAACACCTTTAAGAAAATCAACAAGGTCAATTAGCCCAAAATGAGCACAAGACTACATACTCATTTGGGAAAAGGCCAAGGCAACATTCTATACAATGTTTGGGATGTGAGGGAAATAATTTATATACGGACTGACCTCACAAAGGAGAAAGAATGAGGAATTTCCACAACCTTTAAGAGGTTGAAACAATGGAAGACATGGGAGGAAATATGCCAAGGATTTATGCAGCCTTGGAAAATAATCAAGCATAATATCAATCCCCCATGATCAAAGTGGAAGGTAAAATTGACAACCATCCCATAGAAATTTTGATTGATCTTGGAGCTATCCATAGTTACATAAACCTAACATTGTTGAGATATTTCACTTGCAAATAAGTAAGCATAAGAAATCGTGGTTAGTTCAGTTAGCCACGGGGCTAAGAGGAAAATCAATGAATTGGTTAAAGATTTTATGATAGACATGAATGGACTTAGCACAAAGGTATATGTAAATATCATACCATTGAGTTCATATGATTGTCTAATCATAATGGATTGGTTAGAAAAACACCATGTTGTCCTTTACCCAGAACACCTATTTATTGACTAGCTTCAGGACTAGTCAAAAACCCTATCTTCCACAGAGTGTATCTTCATAATTATAGCGAATCAAGAGATGTAAATTTTACCATAGGTACCTTGATATGTCTTCTCAATACCATAGAAATTTCACCATCTGAATCATTCTAGAAAAAAGGTTAAGTGAAAATGGTAAGATGACCGGAAAATAACATACCTTAGAGCACATCACCAAAAGACTTCATCCTTCCTTGAAATCCGACCTTCTTTACTTTTGATTTCCTATTAAATTTAACTTGTGTGCAAAATGAATGTATAACGATGTGTATTTATACCATTTATGTCACTTCCTTTTAACATTAGGGCCGACCTAATACTTTCTTATTTTTTAATTATTTTCTTTAATTATCTTCAGGGCCTACATGTACTTCCTTCTTTAATTCACTTTGTCATCTTCAAAAATTCATTTCTCTTCAACCATGAGGACCCACGTGACGTGCCACATACCACTAGAAACAACATGATGTATACTATCCATCCATGGGTGTTTTATATGCATGTGCATTTTCCTTCATGTCCAAATACCTTCATCAATCTTGCGGTCCAAAACCCATGACTAGGGTTGACATCAATGACAACAACCAATCTTACAACAAATCTTACAGCAAATCTCCTAAACTTCTATTCACCACCACAATATGTCCATCTTCTTGTGGATGATATGAAAAACTAAAAGATAGCTCTATCCACAACTTTTTCCACAACGTCCTCCAAAAATGACCAACAAATTTGGTATCCCTGTCTGAAACTATACTCTTGGTCAATCCATGGAGTTTCAAAACCTCTTCGAAAAACAAATTCACAACATGTGTTGCATCACTGATCTTCTGGCATGGGATAAATTTTTCCATATTCAAAAATCTATCCACCATCACAAATATGGAATCACTTCCTCTCTATGTACTTGGCAATCCCAACACAAAATCCATGTTTATTTCACCCCAAGGCCTCTCTGGAATAGGAAATGGTTGATACAATCCAATTTTTTGTTTCTTTCCCTTGGCATACTGAAAAATCTTACAATTGTTCACAAATATCTTCATCTCTTCTCTCATACCTGGCCAATAATATGAACCATTTAATTGGGAAAATGTTTTTTCATGGCCAAAATGTCTGGCTAGACCTCCACTATGCTTTTTCTTCAACAAATTCTCCCTCATCAAGCATCTTGGTATGCACAATTGGCATCCTTTAAATAGTAACCCATCCTAAATCAGATATTTAGACCACTGACTTATGTCTCTGAGTACAGGATCCACACATGCTTCATATGCCTCTCCAAAATATGGATCACTGTGGTACATTTCCTTAAGGTGGTCAAACCCTAAGGTCTTGACTTGAAATTCCTGTAAAATCAAAATTCTCCTGCTCAATGCATCAACAACCTTGTTAGCATTCCCAGAAATATGTTTAATGAAAAAAGTGAAATTTTTCATAAACTCTATCCACTTAGGATGTCTTTGGTTTAACTTCTCTTGTCTGGTTATGAATTGCAAAGCGTGATTATCGCTATACAAAACAAATTCCTTTGGTACGAGATAGTGTCTTCATTTATTCAAGGCTTGAATTATGGCATAGAACTCCTTGTCGTGTGTGGAGTACTTCTTTTTAGCTTCATTTAGCTTCTTGCTTAAATATGCAACAGGTTTGTTGTCTTGACTTAAGACCACTCCAATTGCAACTCCACTTGCATCGCATCTCACCTAGAATGTCCTTCCGAAATCCTGTAAAACCAGAATCGGTTGTTCCATTATTTTCTCCTTCAATATGTTGAAGCTTCTCTCAGCCTCTTCTGTCCATTTGAAATACTTGTGTATTTTCTTCACTGTATCCATTATCTGAGCACTAATCCCACTAAAATTTATGATGAACTTCCAATAGAAACTTGCTAATCCATGGAAGCTCCTTACCTCAAAGATATTCTTCGGTGATGGCCATTCTCTTATTGCTTTCACCTTTTCGGGATTCATCTTCAGCTCATTCAAAGAAATGACAAAACCCAATTAAATGAGTTATGTTTTCATGAAAGAGGACTTTTTCAGATTAATTAACATCTTCTCTTGTTGCAACCTCCTCATCAACAATGTCAAATTTCTCAAGTGCTCCCCCTTAGTCTTGTTAAATACCAGTATATCATCCAGATATACAATCACAAACTTACCAATGAAATGTTTTAACACTTCATTCATCAGTCTCATAAAATTACTCAATGCATTCCTTAAGCCAAATGGCATAACAAGCCATTCATACAACCACTCATTCATCTTGAATGTTGTTTTCCAATTAGGGATGATTTTAAGGATGGAAATTTATTTTAAAATGTAGAAACCTTGGAGAATCTTAGTAATCCTTCATATGCCAACTATAAATGTTTGGCAATATTTTTGTAAAAATATTCAAATTTATAAGGATTTTATATATTTTGTATAAAATTTTGGTGATTTTTAAGGTAAAATAATTTTATCCTATAGAATTTGGGCGAATCATTTTTAGAATAGTGAATGTTTTTTTGGAAAAAACATGGAAAATTAGCCCATGAGCGAAATTTAGCCCCTAAAATCATCCTTGTTTCCAATCATCACCTTCCCTCGTCCTTATCTGGTGATATCCACTTTTCAAATCTATTTTTGAAAAATAGTTATCCCCGCACAGGAAATCCATCAATTCACCCATCCTTAGCAATGGAAATCTGTATCTGATGGTGATCTTGTTTATAGCCCTTGAGTTTGTACACATCCTCCATCCTCCATCCTTCTTTGAACTTAATATAGTTGGCACTGCACACGGACTCAAGCTTTCTATGACCAACCCCTTGTCTAACAGATCTTGAACCTGACTTTTCACCTCCTCATTCTCTTGAGGTGTCAACCTGTACGCTGCTTTATTCGACAAGATTTCTCCTGGTATCAAGTTAATGTGATGACTGATGCTTCTGATAGGTGGCAATGAGTTTGGAAACTCATCCACTACAATGTCAGCAAAATTCTCTAACAGTTCCTGAACTTCCTCAGGAAAATATTCCATTGAAGTACTGGTAAGGATAACCCTCAGCTTCCTCACTACAACAAACTTCATCTCTTATTCCTTCTTTACTTCATTCAGGTGTTCCTTCCCACTCATGAGAAGTATGCTCGCATTGGCTTCATCCTTCACCTTCTTTTCCTCAATTGGCAGCAACATGTATGTTCTACCATTTTTATCTAAGGTGTATGTATTCCTCCTCCCATCAAGAATAGCATTCCTTTCATATTGCCACGGTCTTCCCAAAAAAACATGGCAGACATGCATGGGAATCACATCACATAGAATCTCATCTCTATATCCTCCTATCTTAAATTCAACCAGGCATTGTTGAGTGACTGTTACCTAATGACCTTTCTACAACCATGAGACCTCATACGGTGTCAAATGTGCAGTCGTCTCCAGCTCTAGTTTCTCCACCATCTTCGTGTATACTAAGTTTTCAGTGCTCCCACTGTCAATTATCACCTTGCAAACCTTGTCCTTTTTTTTGCAAGCTGTCCTGAAAAAATTGTTCCTTTGCACTCGCTTTTCAATTTCTGGCTCCTGTTTCAAAAGAACCTTCTTCATCATCAATGATTTCCCATCATTTTCACCTTCTGCCTCAACATATCGCTTATGTGCTTCTAAAATGTGAGCTTCCCCTCCTTTATTCCTTTTGGGACAATCCCAAGACATATGTCTTGTTTTTCGATAGGCATAACACCTTACTTCTCCTCCTCGGCCTCTTCCTCTTCCTCTAGGAAAATAAATTCTACCACCACTCTACCTTCCTCGAGAACTTCCTCCTCTCTCAGAGTGACTATGTGGTTTTTCCGCCTCATCCTTAGGTTTCTGTACTTTATCCTAGGTAACTCCCTTTCCTCTGTTCAAACTTCAATCTCTGTTTTGTTGACTTTGCTTCCTGGCCAACTTCTCTTCTGCCTTCAACACCATTTGATACGTGTCCTCGATTGTCCTAATTTTTGTCATGTTGATTTCATCCTAGATATCATATATTAGGCCATTAATGTATCTGGAAACTTTCTCTTCGTCTCTCTCTCTCTATCCATCTCTAATGTTCAACTTGTAGAACTCCTCTGTGTACTCCTTCACAATCAATCCTCTTTGTCTCAGGTTTTTCATCCTCCTTAATAGACTTATCCGGTAATCCTTAGGTATGAATCTTGCCTTAAGATTGGCTACCATTCAATCCCAACTCTTGATATTTTGTTTGTCTTTGCTCCTCCTGTTAGCCTGCATTTCATCCTACCATAGTGTTGCATGTCCTTTCAACCTAGTGACAACATGTGTTACCTTTTTCTCCTCTTTGACGTCCTCATAGTCGAAATACTTGTCCATTGCTCGTATCCAGTCAAGCAATTCTTCTATGTCTAAATTTCCTTCATACATAGGGATGTCAATTTTCGCTCTGGCACCCAATTTGACAACTTCTTTCAGCAAGAATTCTTCCGTAGCATCCTCAGCTACAACTTCTTTGACTTATACTTCTTCATTTTCTTCCTCACTGAAATCTCTAGCATCAGGCTCTCTCCTTTGTGTCATCTCCATGGCATCCATCCTCGCACATAATTCCCTCATATCCCTTTCCATAGCTCTGTTGGCTACGGGTGGCTCTGCACATCTTCTAAGAGAAATTGTGCTGACACTCCTGATACTTCTTGTTGATATTAGTTTACCTCTCTCCCTACAGAAGTCAATTTTGTACTCACTTTGATCCCACTTATGGCATAGACCCCCTTCCCTCCAAAGGGATGCTCGACCTCTCGGTCTTGGATCATTTGAATTACTGAGTCAAAGTGGCTCCTTGGGTCCCTATGGGAACCCGAAACTACTCTACCCACACACATAGGTCTCTTCCTCACACGACCATGGCGATGACCATGGGTCTATCTCTTCACAGTTTGGACTTCGGGGATATCACGAATCCTTCCCTCAAATTTTCTCGAAGTGCTTGTCTCTGAAATTCTGAACTCTCACCATGTATCTCCTTATATTCATCTCCCCCACAATGGTTTAGAATTCATGACCTCGTGAAACTCTAGGCCTTCCACCCACAAACCTCTGATCTTCTAATTCCCGAACTCGGTAATTTGTTGCCATGTGCTCTTCTGCAATCAATGGTCAAGATTGAATCATGACTTCAGAATTCGCAACTCTTCTTTCATCAAATCCTCAAACTTTTCGAACTCTGATGTACCCAACTATCCTCCTCGTAGCTTTACCAAATCTAATGGTCTGGAATCGTTTGCCTCCCTCCAAGAATGAATCTCATTCACTAACTTCCAGTGAATACTTCAGGAACTTATTCCATTGAATATTTCCACCACTCTCCCTCCTGATCTTTAACTCCCTCTAGTTCCTCTGAACACCTCCTTCAAAACTTAGTTGAAATCTCGATCTTTGTACACCTTGCAACAGATTTTCACCCACAACTCAGTTTCTCTGTGTGGATGACTTTGCACTCCTTTCGATTGTTCTCCATTCACTTTTGTCTCTAGTGATTTAAATCATTCTACTCCTTCTAAACTTTTGAGTCTGAAAACTCTGTCACACTCTCCTTACGGACATCAATTCACTCCTTGGACACATACAAGTTCTTTTTATCTCTCCTAATCTTTGAGTCAAAATAGACTCGGTCATGCACTCCTTGCAGACACTATGCATACCTTGCACTCGGTCAAATAAGAGAAACAATTGGAACCTATCTACTCTTCAAAGTGACTCATACATTAAACAAAGCAAATGGCGTCATGGATTTTAAGAACAAGAAATAACAAAGAATTCAAAAATAACAAAGAGTCTACCATTCATTCAGATAGATAGACACATAACAACACACATTTGGGACAATATTTTCCTTTGTTATATTCATCCAACTGAAATTTACATACATTCATACAACATTTCCCTGTATCTCTTAGCTCTTAGCTTACAATGGAAAACTACACATTAGATTCAACAACGATTGATTATCTCTCTTCTATCAGCAACCTCTTCTCTACAACAATCAACAACCACTACTGAGCAATACTACAAATCTTTATACAAAAGGGTTTCTCTTCGAGCCTTTCCCTCCAACTATTCTACGCTATCCTATCGGAATTAAATGCTATCAACTACTTCACATCTAGTACAACAAATATCGAGTCAAACAGATAAGATCAGAAGTTACAGATCTGTACCACGATCTGATTCATAAAAAAAATACATTCCCCATAAATCTTATGTGACGGCTCTGCCTCCAATCATTAAATATGTTCATAACTCAAAAAGTTTTGTCAGGTATTACATTAATACACTGATCTTTGAAATTCAAAATATTTCAAAATGTGCGCTAGTGCGCCCAGTTGTCTTCCACGCTTGTGATTTGTTGGTGATGCTCCTGTATCATTCTATGTTTCCCATTATTCTGTGCCATAGCAAACCTTCATTTTCCTTTCCTATACAACACTTTTCATTTCCAATTTCATTCAATACATATATATTGCTTGAAATTCTTGTAGTTGTTGCAATCAATTTTCCTTAACCTTCTTTTCTCATCTCACACTTATGTGAATCAAAATTAATTTTATGACCTTGGTCACACATTTGACTTACACTTAGAATATTATGTTGCATATATTCTACTAGTAAAACATTTTCTTCCTTGATATTCTTGTTTCCAATTCTGACTATGCCTTTTCCAATGATTTTAGCTAAATCATCATTTTCGAAGGAGATTGATCCATCTCTTTCCTTTCTTAATGTCATAAACATGTCTTTATCACCTACCATGTGTTTTGAACAACCATTGTCAACATACCAACCATGTTTCTTCTGCTTAGCGTGTAGAGCAAGTGTGCGGTCTTCATTGTTATATTGATTCTGCTTTCTTATCCATGTTCTCTTATGAGGTTCTTGTCTGTGACTATTGTAGTTTTGTTGTGGTTCTCCAGGAGGAACTGCCAAACTGCAATCTTTGGCCATGTGTCCAAATTTGTTACACTTGTATCATTCCACTTCAGTTCTCAATGATTCAAACTTGTTGTAACTTCTTCTTTGTGTTTCACTATGACTTCTTGGATAACACTTTTGTGTACGACTTTCAAAGTTGTTTGTGTTCCTGTTGTTAGATCTACAATTCATAGCTTTATGTCCAATATTATTGCATGCATAACATAAACTAAAACATATATTTTGATACATGGGAGTTTAAGATCTTCTGAAAGGAGTTACTCTTATGAATCCTTCTTCTTCCTGAGGCCTATTTGTTTCTGTCGATCTTTGATTCTGAAATCTGAATCTTCTCAGTGGAGGAGTGTCCTTGTAATATTCTTTGTAGGTCTTCCTATCCCCTTTGATAGTTTCTGCATAGCTTTTTGGATATGTTTTTTGTTTCTATTGTTTTGGAGCTTGATCCCTTTTCTTTTTTATTGTATCGAAGTCTGGACTTGTCATGATGAGGCTTTTGACTACTGATAATGTTATCCAAAACTTTTAAGTTTTTTTTCATATTTTTCTTTTAAAGATCCTTTCTTAATGTGACAATCTCTCCTTCCAAATTTCCAATGATCATGTCTCTTTCTTCTAGATGTTTTTTTAGTGCTTCTTCAATTATTTTATCTTCTTCTATTTGAACCTTCAAATTTGTGATCATTTGTTCTAGTTCCTGAGTGCCTTATTTGTTTTCTAGTTCCTCTTGTATGTTCTTGTTTTTCATCTTTTATCTTCTTATAAATTTTATGGAAGTCAACAATTCTTCTCAGTAGTTAACTTATGCCTCTTAATATTCTTCTTTGGTTTCTTCTTCATCAGAGTCTTCTGCTTCCATGAATAGAACTATTTATGTCTCACTGTCACTGACTTCATCTTCACCTGATGAGGAGATGTCTTCTTTGGTGCAAAATCCTTTCTTGAAAGCTTTATTTTTTGTTCTTTTTCCTTTATATGTTTGTTTTCTATTTGAGTTATATTGATCATTCCTCGTATTTTTCTTATGAGGACATTTGTTAGCAAAATTACCAATACCACCACAATTAAAACAAATCAATGGAAGTTTAACTTTGTATCTTTCGTTGGTTCCCATGTTCAATATTCTGACAAAGTTGGCCACTTCTTAATCATCTTTCGAGATGTCATTGTTGTTGCTATGTTCTTTTTCATTTTTCTTTCCATTTTTCTTTGACCTTTTGGCTGCTTTGAAAGCTGTTTCTTTTATATCTGTATTTTCATGTTCAGTTCTCATTTCATATGCTGTGAATATTCCATGTAGTTTATCCATGCTTATTGAGTCTATATTTACTCTTTCTTCTAGTGTTGATATCTTAGGATCAAGTCTCATAGGAAGAGATCTTATTACCTTTTGAACAATTACAAATTCTTTAATTTCTTCTCCCAATCCTATGATTACATTTATGGTTTCATCGACTCGTAATAAGTAAGCTACAATATTCTCATCTACCTTCATCTTTAGCTGTTTGAACTGACCTTTGTAAGTTTGAAGCTTTTCTGCTTTGACTTTTGAATCTCCTTCATAAATTTTTTGAAGCTTGTCCCAAATCTCCTTAGCGGATTTACAATGTTTAATTTTGGTCTATACCGATTCACAAAGACCATTCAAAAGTACAATTGTGGCTTTTGAATTATTTTGACCGAGTTTTATTTCTCTTTCATTGGTCGATGGAACTGTTGGTTCTTGGTATCCATCTACAACTAATTGTCAAATTTCAAATCCCTGTGCCTATATATATATATGTTTTCATCCTTCTCCAAAATGCATACTTATGTCCATCAAACTGTGGTATTCCACTTTTATACATGTTGTTTCTCTCCATGATCTACCTTTTAGTGGTTAAACTAATTTCTAAAGGAACCTTCTCTGATACCAATTGTTGGATTACTGAGNTGAATAAGTAATAGAGAAATTCAATTCTTTTTAACCCAAAAATGCAAGTGTTATATCAATGTATCATTATCATCCAATATTTGTAGAGTAAATAAATAATGAACAAATGAGCAATCATACACATACACAGTACACCAATGTTTTACGTGGAAACCCAAAGTGGGAAAAAAACACGGAATTTTTTTTCTTATATGTATTTAAGAATTACATTCATTGGAAGCACCAACTTCCTTTATTTTCCAGCTGCAACTGGAAGGAGGCTCCAACCCCCTAGTTTCTCAGGCTACAACCTAAGGGAAGCTTCAACTCCCCAATTCTTTGGCTACAACCAGAAGGAGGATACAACCCCCTATGTTCTCTAGCTACAACCAGAAGGTGGCTACAACCACCTGTCCTTGCCCCATCCAATTCCCTTGTAATATAAGTAGAATGATGGAACCACTGTCACACTATCACTGTGAGATATATTGTTGTAAACATGTACCAATCAACCTGTACCAAAAAACCTATAACAACCTGTACCAATAACCTGTGCCAACATGTACCATACATCAACTTGTACCTCAACTTGTACCATAAACAAGTGCATCAGCCATGCACAAAACATGTACAAATAACCTATCACAATAACCTATCCAAACAACCTCTCACAAAATCGTAGAAAGCATCATCAAAAGAATTTATCCTCCCTTGAATTTCGGCCTTCTTTACTTCATCTTCCCTCTGAAATTCTCCTTAGATGTCCTTTGGCTACCTCAGTCCCTCCTAGATATTCAATATTTTTAAGTGTGATTAAAAATGAGAGACCCTTGCCTCTTATTTATACTTTCATGTAGCTTCATCAAGGGGTTACCTTCTAACCATCTTAACCCACTTTCCTTATTTTAGGGCTAACCCACTTCTAAGCAATTGTCTACTTAGTAATTTTTCCATTAACTTTATTATTTAAATAATTTCTTTTGTATCTACTTTGACTTATAGTACACTCATCACTTCACTTTATTATTTAAATTACCTTCTAACCATCTTAACCCACTTTCCTTATTTTAGGGCTAACCCACTTCTAAC
>JASDQU010105176.1:45705-64858 GCA_032191745.1 Picea mariana
AAGAGCATACTAGCACCATTCCATTGGAGCTATTCACATCACCCTTTGAGTGAATTAGCTTGGGATTCTTTCACCATTTCTTTCAAGTTGTAAGAAGATCTCAATCTTGGGGGTCCAAGAGCCCTCCCTTGGAGGAAGAAGGGACCCAAAGTCCCCCTTTCTCTTTAGTGCTTTCTTTTCACTAATTCAATCCTTTCCATTGGTTACATGAGTCTTGTTTTTTTTAGCTATTATGTCCTTATGCACTTTAGTTTAATTGTTTTTATCATTCCTAGTTTAATTCTTAGCTTAGTCTTATGCTTTATTCTTCTAACCCTTTCCTTTACTGTTGTCTTGCTTAGATAACCCAACTAAGCTTGTAAGAACCTTTGTTTTGTTCATTTAGGTGGCAAAAGAGACACAACAGATTGGCGACTCCATTGGGGAAAGGTATCAATTTCTTACCCCATTTGGGTTATTTTATTTCTTCTTTTTGTTTAGTTAACCTGCAGGTACCATAACCAGCCCAAGATGACCTACAGGAATCCAAATTCAAAGATGACTTGAGAGATTTTCATTCAGAATTTTTCTTCACAGTCGTGTGTCATACGTGCATGGGTTTTTTAACCCACAGACGCGTCTTTAGCGCATGTGCGCCAAACCCACTGTTCTGCACAACGCTCTCTGTGCACCTGCGCCCATAAGTATCTTTATGTTCGTGCATTGGTGCTCAGAGTGCCTCTATATACTCTGAGACCCGTGCACCTGTGCAAAAAAAATACACATTGTAATCTTTTTTATGATTTGTGGAAGGCCTCTAGCCTCCTTAAAATTGATTTCATGCACATTGTAATTTGCACCACACTCAGTTCCCTCTTCATATAAAGGGATTAGTCAAAAAACATAGGCACTTAGGGTTTAAAATCATAACTTTCCCTCCTTTTTGTCATTTTTCCACATGGATGGCTTGCTTTGACTAGAGTTAAGTTAGAATCATTCTACATCACATATAAAACTTGCATTGGGACAAGAAATTGGATATCAATAATTGAGTATTCTCTTCTCTCATGCTTCAAAGTGATCTTGAGAATCAGAAAGAGGTTGAGGGACGATTTCATCTCCTTTTAAAAGACAAAATATTTAGGAGAGGACAACAACCCCCTCAGGACTCCTCTTAGTTTATTTTTCAAACACATCTTAAGATTGTAAGGGCCCATACATGCCCACATGCTACAAATATAAGATAGTGTTGAAATTTGATTTCTTAGATTAACTCACTAGGGAAGTTTAAAGGTTTTTGTAACGGGCCCATACATGCCCACATATTCACAACCTAGGGTAGTTTCAAATATTTCTTAGATCAAATCACAGCTAGGGAGTTAAAGGAATAGTAAAGTACCCACATGTCCACATGCTAGTTTCCTAGTGATTTTAAAATTTCGTAAGGTTGTACCAACAACATTTATTTAATTATGTAATCAAAGACTTGTAAGGAACAAGTGAAGTCCACATGCACCAAGGTGACACCTAATTCATTAAAAACTCAGCACACTATCACTTGTTCACACACAAAAGTCACTTCTCACTCACATAGTTTTCATCTCGAAACATGGAGGTTGAAGTAAGTTTCCTCCAAAATGATTCCGAAACACCCCACCCTTTTCTTGACAAAACTATCCACTCCCACTTAATTTCAACAAGATTGTCTCACACCCCCAATCTCTCAAACAACCACATCTAAAATTTCTCTAAAAAAATCACTAATTTTTCTTCAACAGGAGGTGCCAAAAGAAATATTTTAGTCTAGGTATGATTTCAGGGATAGGCATCCAAAAAAATCCCTGTTATCTGGTTCTCGCATTTTTCAAAAAAATAGAAGTTGTCAAATAGGGAACTATAAATTCTCCAAGTCAAGTGTTCCTAACACCATGAGGCAGGGAGATACCCATGAAGGGTTGAAGGTTGAGGTCCAGTTGTTCTGTGTGTCCCCCCTTGAGGCACCCACCTCTTGGATGGGATCTAGCCCGTGACCCATTTCTTAGGCCAAAAATCTAAATGTCGCACTTTGACCGAGGTACCTAGTGACCAAATTTTAGGACATCTACCCAGGTGGCAATTGTGGGTTGAAATTGCACCTTGATCAGATTTTGTGTGGCTATTGGAAAATATCTCCAGTTCTTTCAGGATATGCCCCCTCTACCCCTCATTATAATTGATCACTTCATCCTTCACTATTTTCTCTTCTGGTGGCTTTAGACCCCACTATCGAGTGCTATTGGAAGGTCCAATGTTATTTGAGAGGAAGGACGTTATGTCTTTTTAGGAAACGAGCATTTATGTTTTATTTTTTCTCCCATGCAGACAAAATCCACCTATCCACATATATGATTCTTTATCTAAATTGTTTTATGTATGATGCTCTTTTGATTACATCTAATTGAGATATATTATGAAGGTACAAAATTTGCAAAAAAGGATCTTCTTTATTTTACTCTCACCACCATTCACACACATTCACTTAGATAGTCGGACATCATAGGGGACCCACAGAACCCTCGTTGTTCCAGGCACTTTCTAAATCGCCCTCCTATTCTAGGAGGAGTTCCTAGTCTTTCCAACTCATCGGCCCCACCTTCTCACACACATGTGAGTGCCATTGTCTTAGGATCAGCTTTGCTTGGATACACCTTACTTGGGTCCACTTTCCCTGGACAACCATCCACTCGCTCTCCCTTACATGGAGGCGGAAGAACAACTTCTTCTCAAGGGGGGACTACAAACCCACCTATCTCCCTTCAAAGGTCAGGTACTCAGAACGCTCGCACCATGGCTGGAACTAACCCTCCACCAACACTCTAGATGCCATATTTGGCTTCCCTCAACATACCAGATATAAGAAAACTCACCAATGATCCTATATTGCATGACCCCACATGGCCTGCAATGCCTACCAAACTACCTTCAGACATCCCCAAGTTTTAAGGAAAGACAGGGGATGACCCTGCCAACCATGTCATGACTTTCCAGTTATGGTGCTCTTCCAATAGCATTATGGATGATTCCATCTCACTATGATTATTTCAATGCACACTCATTGGCCCATCAGCCAAGTGGTATGTAGATGAAAAATCAAGGTCCCATGCAACTTTCGAGTCTTTGGCCAAAGAATTTTTTACCTTCTTTCAATTACCAATCTGTCATGACAACGGTCTTGAACTACTCTCTGATTTTAAACAAACCTTAGCCACACATATCGCTGATCACATTCACGAGTGGCATCGACGACGTAGTTTGTGCAAAGCAGAAACCACCAAACAACAATGCCTTGATTGGTTTCTCAGATCACTTGTCTCACTCCTCAGTAAATATGTGGCTTCTACCTTCCCTATATCAGAAGAAGAAGCCATCAGTAAGGCTCAATAGTATGACCTCATCTATTCACAATCAGGATACTTGTACACAGTACTACCTGATATCCCAAGACCCGTGCCATTTGGCCAAGACAAACCTGAGATGTCTCACTCGGTAGATGGATTGATTGGTAACACCACACATCACCATCCACAGCCTCAACAACCAACCATGTATGGCACACCCCAATATCCATCAGCATATGGAGGAATCCCTTATTATCCCCCTGCTCCTTATCAATAGCCATACCCTGTTGCCTTTCCTCCACCCATAAGTGGACCCCCGTCGGCACCCCTAATCCGCCCACCTATCCAACCAAGTGTCGGTACTCCCTCTACCTTAGCCTATACCCTAAGCACTAGTGAAATTGCCACACCTTCCTATGTACCTTATGGATCACCGCCACAACATAATCTGTAATTCCCATTTTTTGGGCCCCCACAGCCTATGGCTCCACCACAAGGACCACCACACGCTGGGGTTAATTTTGTTCAACCTTCTCCCATTCAGAAATATCAAAATTTTGAACACCTAAACATGAAAAATCCATCCCATTAATCAAACAATTCCAGAAAGAAAGGAAAAAACCGAAACAATAATAATCCTAGATCAGGAAGAAACCAGAACCAACCCCAGCAGAACCAGTCTATCGGGGGAAACCAAAACCAAGGGAATCAAAACCCCCAAGGGGGAAACAAAAACAAACGCCAGGGAAGGAACAACAACAATATTAGGAACACCTTCCCTTGTTCCCTTTTCGGTGAGTTTGGTCACTATACTCACCATTGCCCCCAAATCACTGACTTTAAACGGATGAAATACTTTGTAAATGTACCACTTCCCTCAGCATCACCTGCCCCTTCGCAGGCCCCACAACCATATGTGAAATAGCCACCCCCAGATATGTTATAAAACCCCATCCCACACTAAGGGGTGATCAACACCCAACAAGACATGCTGCCTACCCTACCACAGATGGGACAATATCCCAATCCGAGCTTGATCGCACTATCCTCCTTTCTAGTGAAGAAGAAGTTTTTCTACAAACACGCAATCGCCAATACAGCGCAACCCCTGAGTCTACTCCCACCAAATCAAACACACCCCCAGTCATAATTGGGCCCCCTTTGATGATTCCTCACCCTAATACTGACCCACCCCTTTGTATTCCTCGCATCCCATTACGACGGAACATCCACAACCCTTAGGCTTGGGCGGCTCATAATTACAGTTTGGTCAATGATTTGGCCCAATCTCCTACTGCTATGTTAGTCTTAGAATTCCTTCAAACTTTTCCTACCCAACGAAAGTCATTACTTTTCTCCCTCGGGGTAGTCAACCTTGTGGATACCCAACTCATCACATTTGATATCAATAGCAAAGAACCTCGCCTCCCCGCTCTCATCGCTTTTCAAATACCAGTTAAAATCTGGAACATTATAGTTCACCGTTGCATCATTGATGAGGGTGCCTCCACATGCATCATGTCAAAATCTGTATGGAATAAAATTGGTTCCCCCAAACTTATACCATCTGCCATTACCTTACAAGCCTATTACAGATGACCATCTTCTCCCAAAGGACTCTTCCAAAATGTCCCTGTAGAACTCAGGGGAAAGACCATTCTCATTGACATTGAAGTTATCGATGCCCCACTCGACTATAATATCTTGTTTGGTCATAGATACATGTATGCTATGAAGGCAGTTGCCTCCTTTGTCTTTTGAACCATGATGTTCCCTCATAATGGAAATATCATTACCATTGATCATGTTTCACATTATGAACCCAACCCTTCATCCAACATCGATAACATTCTCCCTTTCATCCACACTAATCCCGATGCCTATCAACTCATCAAGATGGGCCCCAGAATCTTCAAAGACCCATCTTTGTTAGGGACATACCATGGAGAACCACAGCTCCTTCCCCCCCCAACCCAAGTGTGTGTCGTATCCTCCAAAGGAACGACAACTAAAGATACTCTCCCTGGCACCGAGGCCTCTTTTATCCCTAACGTCCGACTAGTCGCAGATCTCCTCCCTCCAGAGAACTCGTCAACTCCACCAGTTCACGATTTCACCTCTCCTCAGGGCCATCTTCTAGTTTCGGAAATAGTTCCCCATGCCATTACTCAAATCCCCTTCTTCTACCCCCCACCAGGCATCCAAGATTTTCAAGTAGCTGCAACACTTACCCTTCCCAATATGGTGCTAGCAATCCTAGTATGGTATCTCCTTCCACCAGCAATGGTTCCCTAACCATCTCTCCCCACTCAAACCAAAGGCCTTCTGATGTAGATTCTGGTACCTACCACAACAGCAACTTCCTCACCCCCTCTTGCTAATGCCACCACTACAGGTGGGGGAAAATGAAAGAAGAAAGATCCCATCACTCCCCTCCCTCCTTGCATCCAACCCCCTTGTGCTCTCTGTGAGAAAGAAGGACACCCCACTAATTGATGTCCCTCTCTCCCAGAGCTACATAATCTAATCCAACTCCCCCATGCAACTACATCGCCCATGGCTTCATCAAGCACACCTAGTACCACGGCAATGTTGCCCACTGCAAGCAACAACAGGCTGTGAACCAAATTCACATGTGCCATATGTTCAGAGTATGGCCACTATACTCATCATTGCCTCACCCTACATCAGTTTTGACAGACACTCGTGGTAGTACACCAGAGTTTTCAACAAAACCCCTCTACCTCCATGTCGTCAAGTACCCAAAACACTGACATCCATTATGTCACCACTTCAGTCAATGAACGTATGCGGTGTCCTTGCACCCTATGTGAATCACTTGATCATTTTACATATCAATGTCCTATGATCATCGAATACTGGCATCACCAAATGACCCTTATTCAAACCACTACACCCCCTCCAGTGCCAGTAGAATTAGTGATTACCCCTACTCCATCTCCAGAGGTTATCCTTTCCCCTGAACCTAAAGCACTCCCTACTCCCCCATGGTTCTTGGATGACTTGTATGAGGATTTACCCCTAAATCCCCCCAATTCCCCCATTCATTTCCCCACAGAAATTTTATGCCCGACCACCATTTTCAACCCTCAATATATTGATATTTGGTTTATGTCGAGTGAACCATCACAATCTCCTTGCATCACTCCCCCTACTTCTTCATCAGCAGATGACAATCACATGGTGACATGCACCGATGTGACTCTTTTGGATCCCTTGTATTCCTAACAATTCCACTGTGACGAGGACATACTTGAGGAATTAACCACCCCTGACTACCCATGGGATGCACTATACCATAGATCACTCTTCTTTTCAAAAGAATCCTTTGCACCTCCTAACCAACACCCCATATACGTAGTTGAAACCAAGGATTTTATCCCATCAGGGCATATCGACTAGTTCAAAAACCCTATCCCTGCCCCTGATGATTTTGAAGAAGGCAATATGGCCAACATTTCCCCCACCATCAAAATTGATATTTCCATCACAAATGGAGTCGTTGAGGAAATCACTATTGGTGTTGCATGCACTCCTAAAGAAATTACAGTTTACAAAGCTCTCTTCCAGAAACACCGAGACATTTTTGCCTGGTCATACATGGAAATGCCCGGCCTTGACCCCTCTATCATCGAACATCATATCGACACTTGGCCTGATATCACACCAGTTCGCCAAAAACAACGATCGTTACACCCATCCAAAGCAGCGACCATCAAGGCTAAGATTGACAAATTATGTGCCGCCGACTTCATTTACCCCATCACCTATACATCATGGGTCTCCAACCCCATCCATGTTAACAACAAATAGGGAAATATTCATGTTTGTATGGATTTTCACAACCTCAATCACGCCTATCCCAAAGAAAACTTTCCTATGCCCTTTATTGATCAAATTATCGATGATTGCACTGGTCACGAGGCATTGTCCTTCATGGATGGTTTCTCTGGCTACAACCAAATCCAAATTCACCCAGTTGATTAGTACAAAACTACATTCAATACCCCCTGGGGTACTTTCGCATATCGTGTCATGCCTTTTGGCCTCATGAATGCTGGAGAAACATTCCAATGAGCCATGACATATGTCTTTCATGATCTAGCTCATATCATCCTCGCATACTTGGATGACCTCACCGCTCGATCCAAGAAACACACTCAGCACCTTGATGATCTACCCATTATCTTCCAAAGGTGTCAACAGTACAATATCCACTTGACCCCCTCAAGTTCATCTTCTACATCACCATTGGGCACCTCCTTGGGTTCATCATTTCCCAATGTGGCATTACCATGGACCCTCTCAAATTCCAAGCCATCATGGAAACTCTCCCTCCTCGGAATTTACGCCAATTACAAAGCCTACAAGGCAAAGCTAACTTTTTACAGTGCTTTGTCCCAGACTATGTCACTCGAGCACACGGCTTCCTTCGCTTACTATGCCACAACATCCCATTCCACTGGGATGCCCATGCCCAAAAGATTTTCGATGACCTTAAAATGGCACTGTCCAATGCTCCTTTGATTAGTCCACCCGACTATAACCGCGACTATATCCTCTACATATCGGCCTCAGCCATCTCAGTAGCAGGAGTTCTTGTTCAAATAGGGGTTGATGATCGTGAGCATGTCATTTATTACATTAGTAAAAACCTCTCAGGGACACCCTTGAAATACAATCACGAAGAGAAACTAGCCCTTGCAGTCATCCTCGCAGTCCAAAAACTATGCCATTACATTCTACTTCGAACTACCAAAGTCATATCAGATTCCAACCCCATGCAATACTTGCTCAGTCATTGACAAATTAACGATAAATTTACTCGATGGATCGTCATCCTGCAAGAGTACAATCTCAAATTTTCAACACCCAAGAGCAATAAATCTCTCATCCTCACTGAACTCATCACTGCTTTTCTCTCCAATACTACCAATTCCCCCGTCAATACCGACTTCCCCGATGAACATCTTTTTTACATCCCCTTGGATCACCCTTGGTACGATGATCTTCTCGTCTATCTCTGAACCCAAAAATTCAGAAACCACCTCTCCAGAGATGATCGTTGACATATTCATCACCAGGCCCCCCGCTACCTCCTCATCGAGGATACCTTATATCGGTGAGGGGTTGACACCATACTTCGTCGATGCTTAACTATTGACGAGGCAGATAGAGCCTTGAATGACTACCACAGCAGTGCTTGCGGGGGCCATCTCTCCGAGATGTCCACCGCCTAGAAAATCATCCGCGTGGGTTACTTTTGGGTTACATTATTTCACGATTGCATTCATGCCGTGAAGCGATGTGATAAATTCCAACTTTATTCAAACCAAGCACGTGCACCACCTGCTCTTTTACACCCAGTCATTATCGTAGGCCCCTTTTGCAAATGGGGCATCGACTTCATGACTTGTAATCCTCCATCCAGCAATGGACACAAATACATAGTCATTGCAGTTGATTACTTCAAAAAGTGGGCCAAAGCCATGCCGACCTTCAACAACACTACTAACACAGCAGCGCATTTTTTCTTTAACCACGTCATATCACGCTTTGGAGTACCACTCCAACTAGTCTCTGATCATGGGAAACATTTTGAGAATGAGATTTTCATTGAACTCTCATCCAAGTTAGGCTTCTCCCACGAGTTTGCCTCACCATACTACCCTCAATCCAACAGACAGGTGGAAGCTGTTAACATGGTCCTCAAAACCATGTTGCAGTGCACGATTAACAAACATAAGACCAATTGGCATCATATGTTATTTTCCACACTATGGGCTTACCACACAGTAGTCAAAACTGCCACTAGTTTCACACCATTTCATATAGCCCATGGAGTTGAGGCCACTCTTCCCATCAAGTGCAAAATCCCCACCTTACACACTGCTATCGAGCTATTACCCGACACTGCTCCAATGGAGCAGCATTTCCTGAACTTAGAGTCCCTAGATGAAGATCGTCGATCCTCATTACAGAACAATGAGGCAGCCAATCAACGGTCAAAAGCCACCTTTGATCCCCACGTCAAATTTCGCTCATTCAACAAAGGGGACCTCATCCTTGCTTACGACATCGCTCATGATACCCTCGACCATGGAAATTTCGAGTCCCTATGGCATGGACCATACATAATCCAACATTGCCTCACTAAAGGTGCATACATCTTGGCCTCCCCTGAAGGCCATCCTCTCAAAGAACCCGTAAACGGGTTGTACTTAAAGAAATTTTATGCATGAGCGTAGCCATACTACACTAGGATTTTTCTTTTTTGTACATATTTTGTAGAGTTTTTAATCTTCTTTTATCCATACCTCCTATCTAATCTATCACTCATGTTATTTACAGATGCCACCCCCATCATCTTACCACATCGGTTACGCTGATGAAGCTAGCCACTGGACTCAGAATCTCGCTTCGGCTACTTGGGCCCTCTATTCACCTATTCACCTTCACATGACCTGCTCCACACCAACAGCATATGTTTAGGCTCAACCACCAACAATCAAGCATAATACACCGTCATCATTAGTCTCCTCGTTGAGGCCAGTCATCACCATATTCGTCACCTTAGCGTTTTACTTGATTCCCAGTTGGTCATCCTCCAGCTCAATAACGTGTACCATGTTTGTGATCCTTGCCTCTTCCGCAAATACCTGCAAGTTAGACTGTTATCTTGAGAATTTGATTCCATCACATTCACACATACTCCAAGACAATTTAATCAAATAGCAAATAATATGGCTAACCTAGTATTAGATTGGCATTTATCACATCAATAATCTGTCATAACACATACATTAGATATCATCAACAAAAAACACACACCACATGTACACATTAACAAGATCCCAAAATGTATATCCATATATATATATATATATCGGTCAAAATGTCATAAGTGTTTACAAAAATAGTACAACCACCATAGGCAGGGGAGTCACCTCATCCCTATCAATACAAAAATGGATGTCACAAATATACAAAATGGGATCACCAGCCTATATCAAATACAAAAAATACATATCCAGATACCCTCAGGGTGCCTCCAGTGCTCCAACACCAGGTCCTCCCTCTGGCAGAGGTACCCCACCAGCTCTAGGTCCCGGGGGCAACCACCCAATCATCGCATCTCTGGCTATAGCTGCTCTGCGGATCAGGGTCTGCAACTCTGTTGGCATCCCAATACACTGCTCTAGGATCCCCTCATCTTAGATCCTCACCCACATCCCCTCGGGCACTCCCCAAAGAACCGCCTCTAATCGACGGCAGAAATCATCAAACTCTCCCCTGGCTGCAGCCGAAGGAGCATGTGACAACCCTGCACCGGGTTCATCATAACGGTGCCTCTTGGCCGCTCTATCATCATCTCTAGGCCTCACCCCAACATCCTCTTGTCATCGCCTCTCCCCTGCTCGCAGCTCGACCCGCAGTGGTCTCATAGGCCCCTGGCAGCTTGGCGCTCTGATCAGCTCAACCTCTCATCCATGCAGTCCCACATCTACATAAACAAACACATGATAGCATCAGCCTCCATACAAATATAAACCATATGCTGTACTATCTAACATAAATCAAAAACCAGCAAAAACAACATCATACCTCGGCGGTCGAATACCTCTCCCGAAGGTAATATCATCTCGAGATCATCATGGAAATCTACCCCGCTATATGGAAATTGTAAAATGATTTGTGGCATCTGACACCACACCTGTGCAGCCTCAGCTGTGAAGTAATGGCCACCCTCACCATCCTCCCCCCCATGATGAACCAATATCATCGCCCACCACCATAGTCATGGCTCTCGCGGCCCTGGTGGGTCTAAAAACACTCTTGGTCGCAACATTGACACCCTCTCTAGAAACCAAGCCACCAGGATGGATCCGAAAGAAAAATCCCCTGACTCAGCCACTCGACACCTGGTGAGTTGTCCCACCATCTTTGCGTGCAACATCAATCCCCAAGAAAAATTCTCACCACCGAGTGCCCGATGCATGATCCTCAACTGGCCTCCACTAATATGTTGAGTCGCGAGCAACCCATACACTCTCACAATCATCATTGCCATGCAATGATGTACCAGGGCATCCATCGCCCCAATCCTCACCACGGACCTGGACATGAAATCCTCTCTGGAACACTATGCCCGGGCAAGGGTAGCCAATTGCCCATCTCCAACTATCATCGGCTTGGCTAGTAGCAAGATTCCCCAAAAAGGGAGCCCAATCAGAAAATAGACATCCTCCTCGGTAGAGAATGCCAAGTGCTCCCCACGCACAATGAAACACTGCAACTCTGGACTCCACATGGAGATCAGGAATTGCAGCAGATACTCCTGTGCCCTCACTAGTGGACACTCAAAAAACTTCAGCATCCCACAGGCTGCTAAAGCACCACAAACCACCAGCTCCTCATCCCTCGTGGCCTCCCTCAGTCAGGCCTAGTCCCTCTCTCTCCAATGGATTGGCATCGTCCCAAATTATCACATGCATACACATATACAGTACTAGATCAGCCATCACAACTCATCAAAACATCAAAATACCCCAAAAAGAGAAGTTATTTTTCACACTCAGCTTTACCTCTAGGGAGTGACTATTTTCCCCATAGGCGCGCACTCATGTACACCTATTCATCCCATAGGCATGCACGTATGCACACCTATTCAAACCATAGGCACACATCAAATGCGTGCATGTCCACTACAGAGTGGCGCACTTATGCGCCACTGTCAAAAACACAGTCGTGCACATATGCACGGTTGTGCATCAAACAAGCGCACATCTCATGTGTGTCTGTCTCCCAAATTAGGGTGCACCCATGTGTGATTGTACCCATTACAGTCGCACACTCGTGCATGGGTCACCATCGATCGCCTACACATTTGAGGGGCCCCACTCCTAAAAACCCACCATTCATCCATCTGTACGGTCCTACCCAAAAAACAACATCTAACTATTGTACAGGAGGATGAGACCACTAACCTGACTCTCGCACCTCTTGGATCAGCCTCCTCGCACTCCTGGAATCTTTGAATCTTCTCTGGAATCTCCTCTCTGATCACTATAGAAGAAAGTACAAATGAGGTGGCAATGTGGGCCCTACAACTATATATAGGCCCTTTTTGCAAAAACTTCCATGCTCAATTCCAGGAGCCCTGGGCGTCCATTTTTTTATCCATCTTTAGCCACGGGATCAGAATCTTGTTGCCTACACAGTCATATTTCCTGGGTCACCATCCATCCCTGGCCCCCGGGGAGCCATTTTCTCATACCCTGTTCAGGTATGCATGCTCATGTTCAAAATTGTCAAATAAATGTCCTATGTTCATTATCTTTAGATATTGTTCACATCGAGTATTTGGTTGTCATGTGTGTAGGTACTGGGTCATCACACACCAACATGACCCCTTCAGGTATATGATCGACACTTGCATGTAATCATTCCCTCTTAATCTCAATTTCATCTCCAATCACACCCTCTAAACTTTACCTTTAGGGTCCCTATATCCGGCTCTGCAGTACTTTCACCTCCACTGCATTTTGGTACTGTCACCCGATAGCATTCTCCCCCACATGAGTTGTCCCATTCATAGTCCTCCTTGGCACTTTGACACTCATGTTGTTTTCACCCTTTAGGGATGAGAGTCCCAATAGTCTGACGCATTTTCGAGAATCAGCCACATACTCCTTCTCCGCCTGTTTCTAGCCTTCCCAACAGACTCCCAAGTTATCTCATCATGGTTCTATTTTTTACTACACCTCTGCGGTATCATTAACCCTCCATTTTCATCCACAATCAGTTTTCCCACCTGTGAATTCCCCTTCATTCATTTACCTCATACAGATATGCACCCATGGGGCCCCCCACCCTCCACCATTCCCTCCACAACTTGTTCCCTCCTAGGCCAAGCCATATTTCATCGAGGCACCCATTTCTGTATTTGTACACTCATCCCCAATTCTTTATTTATTTGGCACTTTTACAAATCCTTTGTTTTCAACATTTACATAGCTTTTCGTCGTCACCTTTGATGACCTTCTTCCTTTTGGAAAATGCAACCCATGTCGCTCTTGGTTGGTGCATCCATTATATTCTACTCTTGTTGACATAGTCCAAAAACCCCGAGTATCCCATAGGCCAACTACCTTTTCTCTCTGAGTTTGTTCACTTTTTCCTACTTCTAGCACAACTTATCCAACGTCTAGTCATCCCCCTAACACTTGACCTCACTGTATGGTTGCTTCCACTTCACATATATCCCCAACCAAGGGAAGTCTTGAGTCTCCAAGCATCTTGACTTTGCCCATGTACCTCCTCAATTCTTGATCTCATTCAGTGAAGTTACTGAAGCCCTTCACTTCTCAAAGTCGCGTCTCTCTTTTTGTCAACATCAGCACAATTTCCAGAAGGGCGACCATATCTTGACTCTCATTCCCTTTATAGTGAGGAGTCTTGGATGACACAGGGATAACCATCATTACTCCTTGCTTTCGTTGACCCCCATCACATTTTTCTTCAACACTCTCTCATGTTACAGTGGGTCTTACTTTGCAACTATTGCAGCTATTTTTATATTTTCCGAAGACCTCTGAAATTTGTTGGGCCATCAATGCCCACCAAATCCTTGATACTTCCTCCAAGTGTCATTATTTACTTTTCAGAGTATTGTTCCCCATCAGAATTGTCCTCTTCTCTTATCGACACTCCCCTGAGGGCGCTACACTCATCTTCACCAACATCCCACTTCAGCTACTGTCCTACACATAAATTGAGTTACATGGAATGAGCATGGGGCATGCCTGCCTCGTTTGTACACATTTTATTTTTCACACCTTCAGAAAGGGCAGGTCCTACAGGTTCCCTTCTCCCTCCAACGGGTCGCTCTTGATACTCTCAATATCACTCTTTCTTACAACAGTCCTCTCAGTAGAAGAAACATTGATGAATTTCGGCTATACGTATGCTCCTAACCTCATCCATCAGGGAGCATCTGTTATCACTGAAATATCGTCCGCACATGGTTACAGGAATCCATCATCTCCAAATAGCTATTAGTTCACCCATGGACCAAAATTACCAAAAAATGCATCTCCAAAAGGTCCAAAACTATACAACTGCTTATAAAATCAGAATGTGCTATGACTATATAGGTCACGCACGCACATGCGCCATCAATAAATGTAGGAAAAGAGCACATGCGCACGATGCACGACTATAGATGCTAAAAGCCACGCACATTTGAGATGGTGCATTTATGATGTTGGTCGTCCTCCCACCCACTTTGGGTTCATCTTCCAAGTCGATTTGACATCCAAATCTCAGTTGAATCCATCTGGGTGGCTGGTCAAAGACCTAAGGGTACCCTAAAGGGCCCCTTGTTCACACTCAAAGCTAGTTGAATAATGCCTCAAAGTTATGCTATAAAAAGAGGCCATGGGTGCACTACATTTTCAAGGAATTCATTTGTAAGGTTATGTTGCTGCTATTCTCTTGGGGAATCCTCTTTTATCATCAAGAGCATACTAGGACCATTCCATTGGAGCTATTCACATCACCCTTTGAGTGAATTAGCTTGGAATTCTTTCACCCTTTCTTTCAAGTTTTCAAGTTGTAAGAAGAGCTCAATCTTGGGGGTCCAAGAGCCCTCCCTTGGAGGAAGAAGGAACCCAAAGTCTCCCTTTCTCTTTGGTGCTTTATTTTCACTAATACAATCCTTTCCATTGGTGGCATGAGTCTTGTTTGTTTCTAGCTCTTATGTCCTTATGCACTTTAGCTTAATTTTTTTTATCATTCCTAGTTTAATTCTTAGCTTAGTCTTTTATTATTTATTCTTCTAACCATTTCCTTTACTGTTTTCTTGATTAGCTAACCCAAATAAGATTTTAAGCACCTTTGTTTTGCTCATTTAGGTGGAAAAAGAGGCACAACAATCACATTAACATCATTTCCATATTTATAATAACATTATAACCCTTTGAGCCATAGTCTTTTATATTCCAATGTTAAACCCTTTTTCCTTTTAAATACAAATAAGAATAGGCACAGTGATTCCATCCATCCACATCCAAACTTTAAAACTCAAATAAGAATAGACCTAGTATTAAACACCAACTGTCGACTTTCCAACACTGTTTGACACCATCCACTGGTCATTAAAAATCATAATCGGGCCTTGATTCAATCATACACAGGTGTTTATTAACATAATCAACATAAGTCTTGATTCAAAAACATCATTCAACCAATAACATGCAACTTTGGGCATGAGATTCATGTACAAACTTCTTTTAAAAAAAAATACCAACAAGAGACAGATCCAAATAGTGCCTGAGGAGAAACAGACCCAAGTCATTCCCGAGGAGAAATAGATCCAAGCACACACAGGTGTCTTTAATCCTTGACGAGACTAATATCATGTTTAGGTTTAACATAGAAAGGAAGTAAGAAAAAATAGCTCGACCACATGAGACAGTCTTTGAGACACAGATAGTTTGTGCCCTTTAAAAAAAATTATTGCAGAGAGGTAAAAAGAGATGGCTCAATCAAGGAAGAGTCTTCGAAAACACAGATCACTCGTATCATTTTCATTTTTTTTAAATTCATCACAGATGAGTAAAAATAGATGGCTCGATCAAGAGATATTATTTGAAGACAGAGATAGCTCGTGCTCCTTTTAAAATCACCATAGACATATAACCTTAAAAAAATCTTGATAGTGAGGGTTACCAAAACATAACAATCAGCCACCTCCAATGGATAATGAGAGAAGTGAACTCTTAGAAACACTGTGGAAAGAATGCATGACCACAACTCGTGGATAACCCAACACATATAGAGGCTTCTATTCAAAGTTCTGGGAGATACAAACCCAACTATGAAATGCTTTCAAAATAGTGATAGTGAAGGAAATAACATGACAAAAGAAAGCTCGAGCTTGGTCAAAACAAAGAAAGAATAGTGCAAATCTTAATAGTTTGCATTGCAACCCAGAGGAATGAAACATAACAATGATCGAGGCGAAAATTAGTGACAACACTTAATACCAAGACCAGTTGTAAAACCCACGTGCTAAAACTCAAAGCTTGTTATACGATAATTATAACCTTTCACATAGAACCGGACCTAAACCCCAAGCTGACCAAACATGTTTTAACCAATAAACCAATGCACAGGCAACACACAGTAGAAAAATCCATTCCTTTTCTTTAAAATGCCAACAGTCCAGAGTATTCACAGAAGAAACCATAAGAACAACACTGATACACAGTCGAAAACTTAAGAAAAAAACAGACATCATGTAATTCTGAGCCAAAAATTGATTCATAACACAGAGGAACCATCATGGTGTAAATGTGTTGAACCTGCACAGAATAGATCTAGCTAAACAATAATACACACATTTTCAAAGAGAGTTTGAGAAAGAAGAAGAAGGAAAGAAAGAATGAAAGAATTCTCATTAACCGTTTCCACACTCAAAGAGTGAATATTTTACAATATATATAGGATACATGAGTAACTAATGAGCCATAGTGGTGGTCTAGAGTGATATAGACACACACTAGCAGTAACAGGAGTGAACTGCCACCTAGTCTAGTCTCTCAGGCAGTTATGGGAGTGAATTGCCACCTAGTTGAGTTAACTAGTCAACTAGTCTTTAGTTAACTGACTGAATAGAGAGTAGTGAGGAGTTAACTTAGAAAGTCAAGGGCAATGTGTCATTTTGTTGATGATACCAAGGCAAGTGTGCATTAGCTAGTGATGATCCCAATGTTGCATGGTGACAAAACCAATGCAACATCTAAACTCAACTCAACTAGTCAAATTGAAGTGTCAACTAAAAGAGAATATTCTCTAGGTGGAATATTCTCCACTAAAATATAGGAGACTGGAAAATGAATAATTATGACTAATAAACAAGGAAAAACCTTAGGAAAAATAAATCATAGGTGTGTTTGAAGTAACTCCAACACCCCCCCTGAACATCACTATGGTGAAAATAAAGAATGGGTCCTGACAATGAGGCCATGTTAGGTACCCAAATACAAAAGATACACTGAAATAAATGAGGAAAGAGGGAAAACATCATGGGAAAAACCCCCCCTCAAATTACAATGCATAAAAAAAAATGAGACGAAACAAAAAGAAGTTGCTAAGCAACTGTGTCCTTCACTCCAAGAAGACCTCGCAACAGTGCAAGTTTGTGCTCATTGAATATTTTGTTGAACATGTAAATGTCTACATGGATATGATGAAGTAGATGCACCATTGATATGTCCATACATATCCACTTTCTCTTCTTGTAATGAATAAGATCCAAATAAATTTTGGATGAAATTTTGAAAGCCGTGCGGCCATTTCTAGAAAAATGTTGAAATTTTGTTGATTTTAAAACGATCATAACTTCACTTCCTAGACTCTGTTTCGGAAAAAAAAAAATTTGAAATTGGATATTTTCCTGAGAGGAATTCAAATATCAATTTTGTTTCGGAAAATTTCGCTCATAAAATATCATAATGGATTCTAATGTGCCCGGCTCCCTTTTTGTCTCCTGAGGTGCATTCATTGCACATGGAAAAGTGTCTGCATGTGACTCCTAATATGCATGCCATATATCTTCCACATGAATTTCAGAAAAAAAAAATATGAAATGGAGTAGACATCATCTTCAATTAATGGAATACAATTTTTTGCAAATACTTGTGTAGAAGACTCTTCACAATAAGAGGCTTGATCTGCTGACGGTTTATCTTCTGGCTCTATCTTTCCAATCCCCTGCATGAAATCTTCACAATCTTCTTTATTACTGAATAGAACCTCCAATCTGGTCCATAATTCATTTGCATTTGATTCTTATGAGTCATCATATACTTGGTGGACAATTTTTGGAGAGATAGAAAAGAAGATAAATCATATGGTCATATCTTGTCTATTGAGAAAGTCATTTTTCTCATCGACGAAATCAGGCTCTACTTCCATTTCCATGGTTATTTGGTATAAGCCTCTAGTTCTGAGAAGAAGTAGAATCTTTGGCTTCCACTCCAAATAGTTATGAGGCGTGAGAAGTATTATTGGTGACTAAAACATATATTCCATTTTTTTTTACGTTCTTCAATCTTCAGTACCTAAAAAAATAATTTGGTGTAGCTCTTGCTTAGCATTCTGCCAGCTCTGATACTATGTCAATGTTTTGAACCTGGACAGAATAGATCTAGATAAACAATAATACACACATTTGCAGAGAGAGTTTGAGAAAGAAGAAGAATGAGAGAAAGAATGAAAGAATTCTCATTAACCGTTTCCACACTCAAAGAGTGAATACTTTACAATAGATATAGGATACATGAGTAACTAATGAGCCATAGTGGTGGTCTAGAGTGATTTGGACACACACCAGCAGTAACAGGAGTGAACTTCCACCTAGTCTAGTCTCTCAGGCAGTTATGGGAGTGAACTACCACCTAGTTGAGTTAACTATTCAACTAGTCTTCAGTTAACTGATTGAATAGAGAGTAGTGAGGAGTTAAATCAGGAAATCAAGGGTAATGCGCCAGTATGGCGATGATCCCAAGGCAAGTGCACATTAGCTGGTGATGATCCCAATGTTGCATGGTGACAAAACCAATGCAACATCTAAACTCAACTCAACTAGTCAAACTGAAGTGTCAACTGAAAGAGAATATTCTCTAGGTGGAATATTCTCCCCTAAAATATAGGATACTGGATAATGACTAATTATGACTAATAAACAAGGAAAAACCTTAGGAAAAATA
>JASDQU010105176.1:64878-77890 GCA_032191745.1 Picea mariana
TGCATGGTGACAAAACCAATGCAACATCTAAACTCAACTCAACTAGTCAAACTGAAGTGTCAACTGAAAGAGAATATTCTCTAGGTGGAATATTCTCCCCTAAAATATAGGAGACTGGATAATGACTAATTATGACTAATAAACAAGGAAAAACCTTAGGAAAAATAAATCCTAGTTGTGTGTGAAGTAACTCCAACACATGGATGGAAAATAAAGGAACCATACCTGGAAAAGATTGTTTGAGGGAGACATTTGGACTGTATTTTCCTTTCACAACCAAAAATAGCAGAGCATCACCAACCACCAGAGAAAAAAATCAAATGAAAGTATGGCTAGGGTGAAGGTCTCGAGGGTTTTTTGAGTGACGTAAAGTAAATGCATGTCACTTCCTTCCCCAACCCTATTCATTTCAACATACAAGCCAGCCTATCCACCATAACATCAACCATTAATTCAAACAAATATCCATTGTTATATCCATTGCATAGTGCGCCACCCCAAGACATGTCAAAATTTTTAACAAAAACCATATTCTATAACATTACCATAGATGCCTCACACATAATCGTTTAATCAAAGCAAAAAATTCTAGCAACAAGGTCTATACACCTTTCTTTTGTGCCAATTCGTTATAACCTTAGGGGTTGTCCATAGCTTCACAGCGTGAATACAATCATGAAACAAGGTAGGCCAAAAGTAACTGGTGCGAATGGTTTTTTGGGTGGTGGACATCCCTGAGAGGTGGCCCCCACAAGCGCCACTATGGAAGTCATTCAAGACTCGATCGGCCTCGTTGATAGTTAAGAATCAACGGAGTACAGTGTCGACCCCTCATCAATATAAAACATCCCTGATGAGTAGGTAACATGGGGCTTGGTGACGAATCTGTCAACGATCGTCTTTGAAGAGGTGGTTTCCAAATTTTTGTGTTCGAAGATAGACGAGGAGATCGTCGTACCAAGGGTCATATGAGGGGATGTAAAAGAGATGTTCGTCGAGGAAGTTGGTATTGATGAGGGAACTGGTAGTGTCTGAGGGAAATGTCATGATGAGTTCAGCGGAGATAAGGGATTTCTTTCTCTTGGGTTTTGAGAATTCAAGGTCGTACTCTTGAAGGATGACAATGCATCGGGAAAATTTATCGTTAATTTGTCGACAACTTAGCAAGTATTGCATGGGGTTGGAATCTGCTATGACTTTGGTAGTTCAAAGTAGAATGTAATGGAGCAGCTTCTGGACTGCGAGGAAAACTACAAGGGCTAGCTTCTCTTCCTGATTGTATTTCAAGGGTGTCCCTAAAAGGTTTTTACTAATGTAGTAAATGACATGATCATGATCGTCATCCCCTATTTGGACGAGAACTTCTACTATTGAGATGGTTGAGGCCGATATGTAGAGGATATAGTCGTGGTTACAGTCAGGTGGACTAATCAACGAGGTGTTGGAGAGAGCTGCTTTAAGATCATCAAAAGTGGTTTGGACATGTTCATCCCATTGGAATGGGATGTCATGACGTAGTAAGCGAAGGAAGCCCCGTGCACGAGTAGTGTAATCTGGGACAAAGTGCCATAAATTTATCTTTTCCTTGTAGGCTCTGTAGTTGGCATAAATTCTGAGGGGGTGGAATTTTTTTGATGACTTGGACTTTAAGGGGGTCCACGGTAATGCCACATTGGGACACGATGAACCCAAGGAGGTGCCTAGAAGTGACACAGAATATGCATTTGAGGGGATTCAAGCAGATGTTGTACTGACGACACCTTTGGAAGATGATTCGTAAATCATTGAGATGTTGAGTGCATTTCTTGGATCGAGCTGTGAGGTCATCAAAGTATGCAAGAATGATATGAGTCAGATCATGAAAGATGTATGTCATGGCCCATTGGAAAGTGGCGTCAGCATTCTTGAGGCCAAATGGAATGACACAATACGCAAAGGTGCCCCAAGGGGTAGTGAATGCAGTTTTGTACTGATTGATTGGGTGAATTTGGATTTGGTTGTAGCCAGAGAAACTATCCATGAAGGAAAAAGCCTCGTGACCCACACAATAATCGATAATTTGGTTGATGAAGGGCATTGGAAAATTGTCTTTTGGACAAGTGTGATTGAGGTCGTGAAAGTCTGTACAGACACGGATAGTGCCCTGGTTTTTGTTGACAGGGAAGGGGTTAGATATCCATGACGTATATGTGATGGGGTAGATGAACCCTGCAATGCGTAATTTGTCAATCTTGGCTTTGATGGCCGCTTCTTTGGATGGGTGTAGTGGTCGTTGTTTTTGACAGACAATTGTGATATCAGGCTAGGTGTCTATATGATGTTCGACAATAGAGGTATCAAGGTCAAGCATCTCTGTGTACAACCAGGAAAAAATGTCTTGGTATTCCTGGAAGAGGGCTTTGTAGGTAGAGATTTCTTCAAGAGAGCATGCAGCACCAATGGTGATTTCCTCTATAATCTGAATTTGATGGAAATATCTATTTTTATGGTTGGGGAAATATTGGCCATATTGCCTTCCTCGAAAGAGTCGGGGGCAGGGATAGGGTTATTGAACCAATCTATATGCCCTGATGAGAGAAAGTATTTGGTTTGGACTGCATATATGGGTTGTTGGTTAGGAGGCATGAAGTATTCCTATGAAATAAAGAGCACTATGTGGTGGAGCGTGTCCCATAGGCAATTGGGGGTAGTGAACTCCTTGAGGATATCTTCATCGCACTGAAACTGTTGTGAATATAGGGGATTGAGAGGAGTGACATCAGTGACTGTCACTGTGTCATTGTCTCCTGTTGATAAATAAGTAGGGGGATTGATGCAAGGGGATTGCGATGGTTCGCTCGACATAAACCAAATATCAAGATATTGTGGGTTAAAAATGATAGTCGGGCATAAAAATTTCATAGGAAAATGAACTAGAGAATTGGGGGGATTCAGGGGTAAATCCTTGTATAAATCATCTAAGAAACATGGAGGAGTAGGGAGTGCTCCAGGCTCAGGAGAAGTAATATGAAGAACCTCTTCTGATGGAGTAGGGTTAATCTNGGGTAGGATTTTGAATCAAGGCCATTTGGCATTATCTGTATTCAATTATCATAGGACATTGGTACGTGAAATGATCTAATGATTCGCGGAGAGAGAAAGGGCACCTCATACATTCATTGACTAAAGTCATGACATAATGGATGTCCGTGACGTTGGTTGAGGATGATGCAGATGGACTAGGTTCTTGTTGAAAGCTCTAGCTTACTGCTACTAGCGTGTGTCGAAATTAGGGTAGCACTGGACAATGGTGTGTATAATGGCCATATTCTGAACAGATGGCGCATGCAAATTTGGTTCGCAATCCTTTGCTACTAGTGTTCTGGGAGATAGCGGTAGTACTAGAGGAAGCAACGAGTGGTGGAGGTGCTCGAGGGAGTTTAATGAGATTACGTAACTCGGGGAGAGATGGGCACTTGTTGGTGGGGTGTTTGTCTTTCTTGCATAGCGCGCAAGGAGGTTGGACACATGGGGGAAGTGGAGCAGTGAGATCCTTCTTTCTTCCTCTTCCCCCAGCTGTAGTAGGGGTGCTAACAAGTGGGGGTGTGGGTGAGACGATGGGGGTAAGTATGGGAATATGCATGGTGGATGGAGATACCATACTGGAATTGCTAACACCATGTTAGGAAGGGTGAGCATTGTGGCTACCTGGAAAGTTTGTACACCTGGTGGGGGGTAAATGAAAGGGATTTGGGTAATGGCTTGGGGGACTGTTTCCCAAACTGGGATATGGCCCTGGGGGAGGGGAAGATCAAGAATGGGTATATTTGAACAAGTTCCAATATATTCCTGAGGGAGGTATTATGCGACTAATGGGACATCAGGGGAAAAAGAGGCCTTGGTGGGAGGGAGAATATCTTCAGTTTCGTTGGATGAGACAACACATACTTGATTGGAAGGATGAATGAGTGGTGGTGCACCATGGTACATCCCAAGCAAGGATGGGTCTTTGAAAATTTTGGGGCCCATCTCGATGAGTGGGTATGTATCGGGATTAGTGTGGACAAATGGGAGGATATTATCGATGTTGGCAGAAGGGTTAGGCTCATAATGTGAAACTTGATTGATGGTAATGATCTTCCCATTATGGGGGAACATCATGGTTTGAAATACAGAAGAAGAAACTGCCTTCATAGCATACATGTAGCTATGACCAAACAAGATAATGTAATCGAGTGGGGCATCGATAACCTCAATATAAATGAGAATGGTTTTTCCCCCGAGTTCTACAGGAAAATTTTGGAAGAGCCCTTCAGGAGAATATGGTCGTCCATCATAAGCTCTTAAGGTAATGGCAGATGGTATGAGTTCGGGGGAACTAAGTTCCTGCCATACGGATTTGGACATGATACATGTTGATGCACCTTCATCAATGATTCATCAATGAATGGTAATGTTTCGTATTTTCACAGGGATTTGAAAATCGATAAGAGTGGGGAGGCGAGGTTCTCCATTTTCGAGATCAAATGTGATGAGTCGAGTATCAACAGGGTTGACTACCCCCAGGGCTGAAAGTAATGACTTCCACTGAGTGGGACAAGTTTGAAGGACTTATAAGACTGACATGGCAACCAGAGATTGTGCCAATTCATTGACCAAACTGTAATTATGAGCCGCCCTAGCCTAAGGGTTGTGGACATTCCTGCATAATGGGATGCGAGGAATACGAAGGGGTATTTCCATATTAGGATGAGAAATCATTAAGGAGGGTCCAGTTGTGACTAGGGTTGCTTCTTAGGTGGTGGGAGAAGACTCAGTGGGTTTTCTATATTGATTACTGCATGTTTGTAGAAGGACTTCTTCCTCACTGGTGAGGAGGATAGTGTGATCGGCAGGATTTCCCATATTGGGATACTGTCCCAACTGTGGTGGGGTCGGCTGCATGTCTTGTTGGGTTTTTATCACCCCTTGGTGTGGAATGGGGTTTTGTAGCACGACTGGGGGTAGTTGTTTCACATATTGTTGTGGGGCCTGTGGAGGGGCAGGCAGTGCTGAGGGATGTGGTCCATTCACAGAGTCTTTCATCCGTTTAAAGACAGGGATTTGGGGGAAATGGTGAGTATAGTGACAAAAATCACCGCAAAGGGCACAAGGGAAGTTTGTTTGAATATTGTTGTTGTTATTTCCTTGGATTTTGTTGTGATTGCCCCCTTGAGGGTTATGGTTCCTCAAATTCTAGTTGCCCCCAGCCAGTTGGTTTTGTAGGGGATGGTTTCCTCCTTGCCCTGGATTATTATTGTTCCACTTTTTTCCTTTATTTTTCACATTATTTGACTGATGGGTCGAGTTGGTCGTATTCAGTTGTTCAAAATTTTGGTATTGCTAAATGGGAGAGGGCTGAACAAAATTAACCCCAGTGTGTGGGTTCCTTGTGGTGGAGCCATGGGTTGTGGGGGACCAGGAAATGGAAAGTACGAATCATGTTGCGATGATCCGTAGGGTACATGGGAAGGTGTGGCTCTTTCACTAGTGCTTGGGGTATAATTTGTGGTAGAGGGGGTACCAGAACTTGGTTGGACAGGTGGGCGTATTGTGGGTGTCAGTGAGGGTCCATTTATGGGTGGAGGTAGGGTAACAGGGTATGGTTGTTGATAAGGGGGAGGAGGATAATAAGGTATTCCTCCATATGTCGGTGTATACTGAGGGGTTCCATACATTGGTGGTTGTTGGGGATGTGAATTGTGGTGTGTAGCAGTACCAATCAATCCATTTGTTGAGTGAGACATCCTAGTTTTATCCTGGTCGAATGGCTTGGGTCTCGAGGCATCAAGGAGTACTGTATATAAGTATCCTGATCGGGAATAGATGAGTTCGAACTGTTGGGCCTTGCTAATGGCTTCTTATTTATACTAGGGCAAGGTGGCAGCCACATCTTTGGCAAGGATGGAAACAAGTGATTTGAGGAACCAATTGAGACATTGTTGTGGAGTAGCTTAAGCTTTGCAGAGACTATGCCGCTGACGCCATTCATGAATGTGGTCAGCGATGTGCATGGCAGAGGTTTGTTTACATTCTGAGTAGTTTGAGGCCATTGTCATGATGAATTGGTAGTTGAAAGAAGGTCAAGAATTCTTTGGCCAAGGATTCAAAGGTCACATGGGACCTAGATTTTTCTTCTACATACCACTTAGTTGATGGGCCAGTGAGTGTACGTTGAAATAACCTCAATCAAACGAAATCGTCTGTGATGTTGTTTGAAGAGCACCATAAGTGAAAGGTCATGATATGGTTGTCGGGATCGTCTCCCAGGTTTCCTTCGAACTTGGGGATGTCTGAAGGGAGTTTGGTAGGCATTGCAGGCCATGTGGGGTTGTGCAATATACGATCATTGGTAAGTTTAGTTAGATCCGGTATGTTGAGGGAAGCCAAGTAAGGAATCTGAGGTGGTGGTGGAGGATTATCTCCAGCCATAGTGTGAGTGTTTTACATACCTGACCCTTGAGGGGGACTAGGTGGGTTTGTACTTCCCCCTTGAGAAGAAGTTGGTCCTCTACTTTTGTGGAAAGGAGAGTGTGGGGATGTTTGACCTTGGGAAGTGGATCCAAGTAAGGTGGAACCAAGAAAAGTTGATCCTAAGATAGTGGCACTCACATGGGTGTGAGAAGGTAGAGCCAGTGAGTTGGCAAACTAGGAACTCCCCCTATAATAGGAGGGATATTTAGCAGGCATTTGGAATGACGGGGGTTATGTGGGTCCCCTATGATGTCCGACTAGATGAGTGGATGTGTGCGAATGGTAGTGAGAGAAATAAATAAACAAGAGCCTTTGCTGCAAATTTTGAACCTTCACAATATATTTCCTAATCATACGTAATCAGAAGGGCATCATACATAAATTAATTTGATAAAGAAGCATATATGTGGATAGGTGGATTTTGTCTGTGTGGGAGAACAAAGAAAAAAATGTTCATGTTCTAAAAGATGTAACGTCCTTCCTCTCAAATAGCACTAGACCTTCCAATAGCACTCGATAGTGGGGTCTGAATCCACTGGAAGAGAAACTAGGGAAGGATGAAGCAATCAATTATAATGAGGGGTAGAGGAGGCATATCCCAAAAGAGCTGGTGATATTTCCCAATAGAGGCACAAAATTTGATCAGGGTGCAATTGCAGCCCACAATTGCCACCTAGGTGGATGTCCTAAATTTTGGTCACTAGGTGCCATGGTCAAAGTGTGGCATTTAGATTTTTAGCCTAAGAAATGGGTCACGGGTTGGATCCCGTCCAAGAGGTGGATCCCTTCACGAGTATCTCCTTGCCTTATGGTGTAGGAACACTTGACTTGGAGGATTTAAAATTTCCCTATTTGTCAACTTCTAAAGTTTTGACGATGTGAGAACTAGATAACGGGAAGTTATTTGGATGCCTATCCCCGAGATCCTACCTAGACTAAAAAAATTCTTTTGGCACCTCCTGTTGAGGAAAACTTAGTGAGTTCTTAGAAATATTTTAGGTGTGGTTGTTTGAGATATTGGGGGTGTAAACCAACCTCGTTGAAATTAAGTGGGAGTGGATAGTCTTGTCAAGAGAAGGGGTGGGGTGTTTCAGAATCCCAATGGAGGAAACTTACTTCAACCTCCACGATTTCTAGATAAGACTATGTGAGTGATTTGTGAACTTTGTGTGTGAACAAGTGAAAGTGTGCCAATTTTTTAATAATTTAGGTGTCACCTTGCTGCATGTGGACTTCGCTTGGTCCTTACAAGTTTTGATTACCTAAGCTACTATGTATCATTGGTACAACCTTGTGGAATTTTAAAGTCCCTAGGAAACTAGCATGTGGACATGTGGGTCCTTACTATTCCTTTAACTCCCTATTATGATTTAATCTAAGAAATCTTTGAAACTATCCTAGATTGTGGACATGTGGGCATGTATGGGCCCGTTACAAAAAATTTAAACTTCCCTAGTGATTTAATCTAAGAAAGTAAATTTCAACACTATCCTATCTTTGTAACATGTGGGCATGTATGGGCCCTTACAATTTTAAGATGTGTTTGAAAAATAAACTAAGAGAAGTCCCGAGGGGGGTTGTTGTCCTCTCCTAAAGATTTTGTCTTTTTAAGGGAGATGAAATTGTCCCTCAACCTCTTTCTGATTCTCAAGATCGCTTTGAAGCGCGAGAGAAGATCATACTCAACAATTGATATCCAATTTTTGGTCCCAATGCAAGTTTTAAATGTGATATAGAATGAATCTCACTTAGCCTTTAATCAAAGCAAGCCATCCATGTGGAAACATGAAAACAAAAAGCGGAAAAAATTATGATTTTAACCCCCTAAGTGCCTATGTTTTGACTAATCCCTTTATATGGAGAGGGAATGTAAGTGTGGTGTAGATTACAATATGCATGGAATCAATTTTAATAAGGCTATGGGCCCTCCATAGATCACAAAAAGCTTATAATGTGTATTTTTCTGCACAGGTGCATGGGTCTCAGAATAGATAGAGGCGCTTTGAGCAGCAATGCACGAACTAAAAGAGACTTATGGGTGCAAGTGCACAGAAGGCACTGAGTAATATAGTGGTTTTGGCACACATGTGCACGATGCACAATTGTGGGTCAATAAACCCGCACACACCTGTCACACGGCCATGAAGAAAATTTCGAATGGAATTCTCTTAACTCAACTTTGAATTTGATGTTTTGTAGATCAGCTTGGGCCGGTTATGGTACCTGCAGGTTAAATAAATAGAAAGAAGAGATAAAATAACCCAAAGGGGTAGGAAATTGATACCTTTCCCTAGTATGGTCGCCAATATGTTTCACCTCTTTTTTCATCTAAATGAGAAAAATAATGGTGCTTACAAGCCCAGTTGGGTCAGCTAGGCAAGACAGCAGTAAAGAAAAGGGTTAGAAAGATAAAGCAAAGAATTAAACTAAGAATGATAAAAACAATTAAACTATAGTGCATAAGAACATAAGGACAAGGAACAAACAAGACTCATGCCACCAATGGAAAGGATTGTATTAGTGGAAAGAAAACACCAAGAAGAAATAGATACTTTGGGTCCCCTCTTCTTCCAAGGGAGGGCTCTTGAACCCCCAAATATTGAGCTCTTCTTACAAATGAGAAACTAGGATGAAATGGTGAAGAGAATCCAAAGCACATTCATTCTAGAAGTGATAGGAATGGCTAAGTGTAATGGTGCTAGCATACTCTTGATGAGGAAAGAGGATCCTCCAAGAGAATACCAACAGCATAACAATATAAATGAATTCCTTGAAAATGTAGTGCACCCATGGCTTCCTTTTATAGCATAACTTTGAGTCATTATTCAACCAGCTTTTAGTGTGAACAAGGGGTTATTTAGGGCACCTTTAGGTCTTTGACCAGCCACCCAGCTGGATTCAGTCGATATTTGGATGTCAAATCAACTTGGAAGTTGAACCAGAAGTGGGTGGGAGGCCGACCAATGTCATAAATGTGTCGTTATGAGTTGTGCGTGGCTTTTTGTGTCCACAGCCGCACATAGGGCGCATGTGCATTTTTTTGACATTTTTGACTGGCGCACGTGCACGCGCTTCCTTTATATCCTTAGCGCATGCTGATTTTATAACTGGTTGTATAGTTTTAAACCTTTTGGAAATGAATTTTTGGTGATTTTTGGTCCATGGGTGAACTAATAGTTGTTTGAAGATGTTGGATTCATGTAACCATTTGCGGATGAAATTTCAGTGATAACACAAACCATCTTGGGTCAAACAATACTTGATGGCCTTTAACTTAAGTGCCCTCTTCTTATGATCGACCAAGTGGTCAGGGAAAGAAATGTTCTTGAGGTAATAGAAAATATTTGCATATCGTTTGTCATGTTCAAGATTAGTCACTATCACATTTATTTTTTCATATTTTCCCAACTGTATGGATTCCTTGTTACTTTCTATCAACATATAAGTTAAACCTTGTCCTTTAATTGTTTTAGTGGGTTTTATCTCTAGGTCATATTCTTGGATTTTAGACACTCACTTTCCCCTGGTCCCTAGGAAATCTTGTTGAGTCAACGCATCCTTCACTACTGGGTAGGCGACATAAGCCTTGATCTTATTGTATCTAACATAGCTCCTAAAATTCTTAAGGAACTTAACTAAGGAATAGGCCTTATTGGCCCTTGACTAGGTTTTTTGGAAATGCTAGTCATGTTTGACCAATTTGGGACTTTGACAGGCTACTCAAAGATGAAGCGCCAGGCAAAGCGGATATTGAGGGATATCGCCCACTTTTGTGAGATTTTTGGGTTTAGGGTTTATGTAACGGTTATGGGATGTCGGCCTATGGGTCTTACCCATTCTTAATCCATTTTTGTAATGTATAAATAGATATCTAGGCGATGTAGGAAACATACTAGATCTAAGAGGCATGTGGTGCTAAGTGTTCCATTGTGCTAAGTGAAAGTGATGTAAGTGGTTGGATCTATGTGATTGAGTTATATTTGTGCATATTGTATATCAAGAACTTGCAAGGATAAGTGCAAGTGATTGTAAGAAAGGCTTTGTGTTGTGCCAAGCTCGGGGAAGGAGGATCTGGCGAGGTGCATGCATATCTTTTGTCCTATGCAAAGTTGGTTGTGAGGCTCTATGCATGTAAGGAGATTGATAGAAGATAATAAATAAGATGAAGAGTTGGTGGACGTAGCCCCATGCTAGGGGTGAACCACGTATATCATGTGTTATGGTTTCTTTGTGTGATTGATGTGATTTATGCTTAGTGTTTCCATATTTATGTATGTTATATGCATCTAATATAGTATCTTAGTGTTTAGTAATGTGAATGAATGCTATATTTTCTCTATTTCTATGTGCTAAGTTCTTGGATGTGTTAGATCTTGTTGAATATTGCGTTGTTCTTTAATTAGGGTTTTACCCGCGATGTGAATAAGGGTTAAATGCTAATGAATGTTAACTACTAAGTGCTTCGTTAAGTATTGTAATCACATATTTGTGTCCCAGCTAGGTTGCAGACACTTGATTCCTGCAACCACCCTTGCCTCTACCTTGGGTGAGACTTCATCTGTTTCGCAGGTGTTGTCGAAAGGGCCGGTGGTTAGGGTTTTGTTGGTGCATTGTTGTAGCGTTGAACCCTAGGTCTATCCCTATGCTAACAAATGGTTCTGTTGCCGGGACCTAAAATTGTGATTGTTGGGAACTGAGGAAAGAAGAAATATTTGTGCATAGATATGTTGTTGTAGTGCGTAGTAATCTACTTGACTTGTGAAGCTCTATGCTAAGAAGGGAATCAGATATGAAGAAAAGAGGTAAGATCTTAAAGCTTTGTGCTCTGATAAAGGTAAGATAAGTGGAAATTTTTTCTTCAAAAGAATGGATCTAGGAATTTTTAATAGATTTGGTCCTAGTCTGAAAAATAGGGCACAGCTCGAAGAAAGAAGATATGATATGAATAGATCTGATAGAAATAGTGAAAGAAAGAATTTTTTGTAGGTCCATCCCTATGATCCCAGTGTGCAGTATAGGAAAGTTTGGGGATCATTTAAGAAAAAGAGAGTATTGACATTATTCTATAATTGTAGAAGACCAAGAGATCTTGCTAAGGAATGCCTTGGTAGAGGTCCTATTTTCCTTTGTTGTAAAGCTACTAGACATGAAGTTTTGGATTTCCATAGAATGATTGATAAAGTTGAAAAGATGAATATGAGACAAGAAAACCCTGAGGAAGGCCAAGAGACTAAGAATATGCTAAAGAACCAGAAAGAATCAGAGGCTATATTATTACAGATGAAAGAAACACTGAATGATCACAGAGACACCAATTTATCAAAGATCTTAAAAGGAAAAGAGTGCATAGAAACAAGAATAGGAGACTTTGACATAAACTGTGTATTGGATGCAGAAACACAGGTGAACATTATGACAAAAAGTACTTAGGAAATATTAGGAAATCCTGTTATGGTTCCTTCACTGGGAGGAATAGGATTGTTTAAAGGAAATATAATAACCCTATGTGGAATACTTTTCGATGTACGTATGATTTCTCATGGAGCATCGACAGAAGAATAATTTGAGGTTATTAAGTTTGTTGAGAACAATTCCCCCTTTTCTCTTTTGCTAGGAAATACCTGGGTTGAGAAAGATCAGATCTGAAGGAAAGAAGAAGAGGAAGCCATAGAATAGAAAAAGAAAGAATTAAGGGATTTTATGGCTAGGAGAATAGCATGCTTACTAAAAGAACAGGAGGACAATTTGAAGCAACTGAGGGATAGATACCTAGTTGTCGAAGTGGAAAGAACTCAAGAAGACTTAGAGAACTTATCCATACAGGAGAGTAGAGCATCTACTCGAGAAACAATAAGAGAATAAGTATTACCCTCAAACCCTGTGAAAGACCCTCAGATGTGAAAAGTTACTATGCCAAGAGGAGATAAGAACAAGAATGGAAAGAGGAATCTAGAGACACAAATCATAGGAAAGAAAGCTAGAAAACTCAGTAAGAAGAAAGTAAATCTAGAAAAATTACAAGAGGTTCCAGAGAGGAATTCACAGAAGGAAGGCTTGCAGAACTTGAACCTTGCCAGAATAGCAGAGCAGCGTAGATTGGCACTTCGCCACAACGGAGTGATATGACCATTGGAGGCATCCCAACTGTTAGACTGACACTCCAGAATGACTATAAATGTAGTCATTGTCGGAACGTTCACCATTGGACCATTGGGACCATGCCATAACGGATGGAATTGAATTTATTGAGGCGTTCCTACCCGTTTGAAGAATCTATTACAATGTTATCTATTTAACCCGTCAGATGTCTTACCGTGGACACTTTTTCCAATTGTGATTATTCAAACCCACAGAGAGATGACTATTACCACGCAGTGCTTATTGAGACCTTACCATCCGTTCTGGCACCTTGATTATTTGTTCACCGACTTGAGATATCATATCTCGAGCATGTATGTCGGGTGAATTTAGTGCAGTAGAGAAATTAGTCGAAGAGATTCTCATAGACCTCATGGCTGAG
>JASDQU010105176.1:94673-104979 GCA_032191745.1 Picea mariana
ACAAGTCCACTCAATGGTGAGGTGGATTGTCCAATGTAATGGTGCCAAAATGCTCTTGTCAAGGATGGAGTCCTTAAAACAATATAGGCAGCATAACATTACTTTGAATTCCTTGAGAAAATGAGGTGCATTCATGGCTTCTTATAGCATTGCTTTGGGTTATTGTTTAACTGCTTTGTAGTGTGAAAAGAGGCCATTTAGGGCATTATTAGGTCTTTGACCAGCCCACCAGTCGGATCTAGCCTAGATTTGAGGGTCAAATTGGCTTGGGAGCTGAACCATAAGTGGTTGGGAGGTCGACCACTTCCATAAATGCGTCGTTTAGCAGGTGCATGGCTTTTTGTGCTAACAGTCGCGCATCGTGTGCCTGTGCGCGATTTCTATGTTCATGTTCCGGGCATGTGCACATGCGCCCAATGTCTACAAAGCGCTCTTCAATTTTTCACTACTTTGTATAGTTTTTTGACCTTTTTGAATGTTGTGGTATTAATTCAGGTTCATGAATGACTTCATCACTGTTTGACGATGTTGAGTTCTTGTAACCATGTGCGGAAAAAATTTCAGTGATAACAATGGTTGCTTTGTGTGATTGATGTGATTTGTGCTTAGTGTTTCCATCTTCATGTATGTTAGATGCATCTGATATAGTATCTTAGTGTTTAGTAATCTAAATGAATGTTAGATCTACTCTATTTCTATGTGATAAGTGCTTGGATGCATTAGATCTTGTTGAATACTGCATTGTTCTGTAATTAGGGTTTTACCTGCGATGTGAATAAGGGTTAAATGCTAATGAATGTTAATTGCTAAGTGCTCTGTTAAGTATTGTAACCACAGATCTATGTCCCATCTAGGTTGCAGACACTTGAGTCATGCAACCACCCCTGCCTCTACCTCGGGTGAGACTTCATCTTCTTCATAGGTGTTGCCAAAAGGGATGATAGTTAGGGTTTTTTTGGTGTGTTGTTGTAGCGTTGAACCCTGGATCTTCCCCTGTGCCAACAGGCCTACTTATCGGTAATTGAGTGATTCAAATCTGATTCTCTAAGGGATTTTCTCATGAAATCGATGGGTTGTTCATGATCATCCACATTCTTTTGCAACAAGACTCCAACAATTGTTTCTCGAGAGGAGAATGAGAAAATTATGAAGTCACATGAGTAATCAGGGATGACTAGGACTAGTTCCTTGGTTATTGCATATTTAATATCTTCAAAATACCTCAGGCTATTATCATCCCATATGAAATTGGTTATTTTCTTTAGCAAGGCATAAATAGATTTGATCCTCTTGGTGATCAACATAAATCATCTAATAAAATTTATCTTCCCAAAGAAAGATTGCAAAGACTTCTTGTTAGTGGGAGGTTGTACATCCTTGATGGATTGAATCTGTTTGAGGTCAATGGAAATACCTTTCTCTGATACTATGTGTCCCAATATTTTTCTTTTGTCTACACCAAATATGGACTTCTTGGGGTTAAGGGATATACCATATTTCATGCATCACTCAAATATTGTTCTTAGGTGTGAAATGCGAGCATCTCTCTCTTTTTATACAACTGTGAAATCATATTGGTATATCTATATGATATTTTGGATCAAATCCTTGAAGGAAAAATTCATTTCCCTCTGGAATGTCGATCCTGCATTCATGAGGCCGAAAGGCATTCTTAGGTACATGTTCGTTCCCCATGGAATGGTGAATTTTGTCTTAATTTTATATTCCCTTTTGACCAAGAATTGATTGTAACCAGAGAATATATCTAACATGGACATCATTCCAGCCCCAGTGACCCTTTGTAGAAAATGTTCCATGTTTGGGAGAGGGTAGTTGTCTTTTAATGACAATTGATTAAGGTTTTGAAATTCAACACACAGTCTAATTTCCCCATTCTTTTTTCGCACTACTACAAGGTTCGAAATCAATGAAGAATATATGATAGGGACTATGATACCAGAATCTATCATTTTGTGAAGCTCCTTTTGGATATAGCTGCAAACTTTGGGTTAATATGTTGTAGTTTTTTTTAAATGGCTTGTCACCTTCTACCAGAGGTATGGCATGTTGAATGACATTTCTTCTATATATCTTTAAGTTTTCATAAGTCCAAGCAAAAACATCCTTAAACTGTCGAATGAGGTCAATTATTTCACTTATTTAGGATTTGGTAGTCCCCTTCCCTATTTTTACCATTATTGGCTCCATTTATGTCCCTATGTTGAACTCTAACACCTTGTCATATTGTTCTTCAACGGGTTTTCCCCTATAAACATCATGCCTATCAAACATTTTCTCCAAGGGAATGCATCCCTTTGAAACCCTTCGGGAGGGTGTTGTTGAGCATATTTATAATGTCAAGATCAATGGAATTGACGAGGAAATTCACGTGGGATTCATATAATTCCTTGCTATTTTCCAAGAATATGAGGATTTGAGCATCGCCATCAAGGAATTTCCATTGTTCCATGTTGTCAGAGACTGAAGGCCTAAATATAGCTTCCAACTTGCAAAAATATTACAAGGGACATTCACAAGGTTGTAAGGTAGATCCTGAGACTTCCAAAGTGTCAACCACATGATTTTCCACTCTCTGGGGGTTGCTTCGATTGATATTTATTCAAAATATTTCATGGTTGTTATCACTAAAATTTTGTCTACAAATGGTTACATGAATCCATCATCTCCAAAACCTATTAGTTCATTCATAGCCCCAAAAATTCATTTCCAAAGGGCACAAACTATACAACTGGTTATAAAATGGACATGTGCAAAAACAATATAGGAAGCGCGCGCGCATGCACAGCCCAAAAAAGCCAAAAAAGTGAACATGCGCCCAATGCATGACTGTGTACACAAAAATCCATGCACACCTAAGAATGGCACATTTATGGTTCTTGTCGGCCCCTCACCACTTCTAGTTCAGCTCCCAATTTGATTTGACCCTCAAATCTTAGTTGAATTTGAGTGGGGGGTTGGTCAAAGACCTAAGGGTGCCCTAAAGGGCCCCTTGTTCACACTAAAGATCGGTTGGATAATGCCTCAAATATTTGCTACAAAAAGAGGCCATGGGTGCACTATGAATTCAATAATCTCATTGTGTTGTTATTCTGCCTCTATTCTCCTACAAGGAACCTCTTTCCTTCTTGGAGCATACTAGCATCATTTCATTAAGCTATTCACCTCACCTCTTGAAGGAATAAGTTTGGATTTCTTCACCATTTCCTTTATAGTTTGTCATTTGTAAGAAGATATCTCACATAGGGGATTCAAGAGCCCTCCCTTGGAGGAAGAGGGGACCCATAATTCTCCCTTTCGCTTTGGTGTTTTCCCACTAATACAATCAATCCATTGGTGGCATGAATATTGGTCAATTGTTTGATTGATTTTGGTTCTAATTTCCTTATGCATTGTAGTTTCATTTCTTTAATTGTTATTAGCTTAGTTGTTTGTTTATTTCATATGATTGAGTCGCTTGATTCATACACTAACTTCTGTCCTATTCAGCTAACCCAACTGGACTTGCAAGTGTCCATCTTTTGCTCATTCAAGTGGAAAAAATGATACAACAGATTGGCAACCATACTGGGGAAAGGTATCAATTTCCTCCCTATTTGGGTTGTTTGAGCACTTCTTTTTGATATATTTACCTTGCAAGGATCATAACCAACTGAGTCCTACCTGCAAAAAGATGAATTCGGAGCTGGAATAAGAGAATTTCATTTAAAATTTCCTTCCCAGACGTGTATCAGAGCATGCACAGGTTTTCATCCCATGGGCGCGTCTTCCGAGCACATGCGCCAACAACACTGTGTTTACCAGCACATTCTACACATGGTGCACCAACAGGTCCTTATTTCTCTGTGCATTGGTGCCACATGTGCCTCTTTCTAAACTGGGGCTCGTGCATCTGTCCAGAAATCCAACATTGTAATTTTTTTTGTGATGTTTGGAAGGACCCTAGCCTTCTAAATATTCATTCTATGCAATTTGTAAATGCACCACACTTAGATTCTCACTTCACATGAAGGGTTAGTCAAAAAATAGGCACTTAGGAGGTTAAAAAGAACCATATTTCTCCTCTTTTGCTTTCATTTGGCGACATGGATGGCTTGTTTTGATTGTAAAATTTAAGTTAAAATCATTTTCCATCACATATATAAACACTTGCATTGGGACCAGAAATCAAACTTCAATCATTGAGTATGCTCTTCTCTTGCACCATAGATTGATCTTGAGAATCATAAAAATGATTGAGGGAAGATTTCCTCTCCTTTAAAAACAAAATATTTAGGAAAGGACAAAGCCCCCCTAGGGATCCTCTTAGTTTCTTTTTCAAAACATCTTAAATTTGTAAGGGCCCATACATGCCCACATGTTGCAAAGATAGGATAGTTTTGAAGCTACTTTCTTAGTTTACATCACTAGGGGAGTTTAAATATTATTGTAACGGGCCCATACATGCTCACATGCTTGCAATCTAGGATAGTTTGTTAATCTTTCTTAGATTAAATCACATTAGGGATTTTAAAGGATTGGTAAGGACCCATATGTCCACATGCTAGTTCTTTAGGGACTTTAAAATTTTGTAAGGTTGTACCAATGGCATCTAGTAAGATAGGTAATCAAGACTTGTAAAGGACCACACAAAGTCCACATGTTGCAGGTGACACCTAACTTATTAAAAAATTGGCACATTTTATCACTTTCTCACACACAAAGTCACTACTCACTCACATAATTTCATCTCAAATTGTGGAGGTCGAAGTAAGTTTCCTCCAAAGGGATTCTGAAACGTCCCACTATTTCTTGAAGGAATTATCCACTCCCACTTAATTCAAACGAGATTGGTTCACACCCTCAATCTCTCAAACAACCACATCTAAAAAAAAAATCTAAAAACTCACTAAGTTTTCCTCCAAAGGAGGTGCCAAAATAATTTGTTTAGACAAGGTAGGATCTCGAGGATAGGCATCCAAATAAATCCATGTTATCTAGTTCTCACATATTCAAACATTAGAAGTTGACAAATATGGAAATTTAAAATCCTCCAAGTCAAGTGTTCCTAACACCATAAGGCGGGGAGATACCCGTGAAGGGTCGAAGGCTAAGGTCCGGTTGTTCTGTGCGTCCCCCCTTGAGGCACCCACTTCTTGGACAGGATCCAACCCGTGACCCATTTCTAAGGCCAAAAATCTAAATGCCACACTTTGACTGAGATACCTAGTGACCAAATTTTAGGACATCTACCCAGGTGAAAATTGTAGGCTGCAATTGCACCATGATCAAATTTTGTGTGGCTATTGGGAAATATCGCCAACTCTTTCGGGATATGCACCCTCTACCCCTCATTATAACTGATTGTTTCATCCTTCACTAGTTCCTCTTTCAGTGGCTTCAGACCCCACTGTTGAGTGGTATTGGAAGGTCCAGTGTTATATGAGAGGAAGGACATTACATCTTTACAGGACACGAGCATTTGTTTTCTTTGTTCTCCCACGCAGATAAAATCCACCTACCCACATGAATACTTCTTTTCAATTGATTTATGTATGATGATCTCTTCATTACATGTGATTGTGAGATATATTTTGAAGGTCCATATTCTACAAATATCTTATTTGTTTTCTTCTCTCATCACCATTTTGCACACATTCCACTTTACTAGTTGGACATCATAGGGGACCCACAAAATCCCCGTCATTCCAGATGTTTTCAAAATATCCCTCCTATCCTAGGAGGATTTATGTTGGCCCTCGACCAATTTTTGGATAACCTTGGTCATGTTTGACCATTTTTGGGACTTCGACAGGCTAGTCAAAGACGAAGCGCCAGGCGAAGCGGAGATCAAGAGATATCACCCCCTTTTGTGGGATTTTTGGGTTTAGGATTTATGTAACGAGTATGGGATGTCGACCCATGGGTTTACCCATGTTTAGGCCCCATTTGTAATGTATAAATAGATATCTATGTGATGTAAGAAAGAGAGACCTAGTAGAATCGGCTTAGTGCGGAGCTAGAGGCTTTGTGCATACTATGTGTTAAGACTTGCAGATCTAAGTGCAAGTGATTGTAAGAAGCTTGTGTGCAGACTATGTAAGAAGGCTTTTTGATGTGACCTAACTCAGGGAAGGAGGATCTGGCGAGGTGCATGAATATATCTTGTCCTATGCGGAGTTGGTTTTGTATCTATGTGCATGTACGAAGATTGAGAGAAGAAAATAAAGAAGAAGAAGAGTTGGTGGACGTAGCCCCACACTGGGGGTGAACCATGTATATCCTATGTTATGGTGCTTTGAGCTATGATTTTCATGTGGTTTTGTATTTATTTTCTTAGTTCTTATTCTAGGTGAATGTTTAATGCTTAGTGATATGAATAAATGTTATATCTGATCTACTTCTATATGCTAAGTTCTTGGATGTGCTAGATCTTGTCGAATACTGCATTGTTCTGTAACTAAGGTTTTACCTATGATATGAATAAGGGTTAAAGACTAATTAATGTTAAATTCTAAGTGCTTTGTTAAAGCATTGTAATCACAGATCTTTTTCCTATCTAGGTTGTAGAAACTTGAGTCCTGCAACCCCCCCTGCCTCTACCTCGGGTGAGACTTCACCTACTTCACAGGTGTTGCCAAAAGGGCCGGTAGTTAGGGTTTTGTTGGTGCATTATTGAAGTGTCAAAACCTGGGTCTACCCCTATGCCAACAAATGGTTATGTTGTCGGGACCTGAAACTATGACTATTGGGAACTGAGGAAAAGAGAAAGATCTGTGCATAGATATGTTGTTGTAGTGCACAGTACTCTACTTGACTTGTGAAACTATGTGCTAAGAAGAGAAGTCTGATCTAAAGAAAAGAGGTAAGATCTTAAATATTTGTGCTCTGATAAAGGTAAGATAAGTGGAAAGTTTTGTTTCGAAAGAATGGATCTAGGTATAATTGATAGATTTCGTCCTAGTCTGAAAACTAGGGAACAGCTAGAAGAAAGAAGATATGATATGATATGAATAGATATGATAAAAATAGTGAAATATGTATTATTCCTATGCATAGAAAGAATTTTTGGACTAACAAGCAGATGCAGGATCCTAGAAAGAATTTTTTGCAGGTTTATCACTGTGACAGTACAAGAAAGGTTGGGGATAATTTAAGAGAAAGAGAGGATTGACATTATGTTATAATTGCAGAAGATCGGGACATCTTGCTAAGGAATGCCCTGGTAGAAGTCCCATTTTCCTTTTTTGTAAATCTATTGAACATGAAGTTTTGGATTTCCCTAGAATGATTGCTAAAGTTGAGAAGATGAACATGAGACAAGAAGACCATGAGGAAGGTCAAGAGACTAAGAATATGCTACAGAACCAAAAAGAATCAGAGGCTATATTATTGTAGATGAAAGAAACATTGAATGATCACAGATACATCAGTTTATCAGATATTTTAAAAGAGAAAGAGCGAATAGAAAAAATAATAGGAGACTTCGACATAGACTGTGTATTGGATGCAGAAACACGGGTGAACATTATGACAGAAAGTACTTGGGAAATCTTAGAAAAGCCTTCTATGATTCCTTCATTGGGAGGAATAGGATTGTTTAAAGGAAAGTTGATAACCATATGTGGAATACTTGTCCATGTACCTATGATCGCTCATGGAACATCGACAAAAGAATAAATGGAGGTCATTAAGTTTGTTGAGAACAACGCTCCTTTTTCACTTTTTCTAGGAAAACTTGGATTGAGAAGGATTGGATATGCAGGAAAGAAGAAGAGGAAGCTCTAGAAAAGAGAAATCAATAATTAAGGGATTTCAAGACTAGGAGAATAGCGCGCTTAATAGAATAACATGAGGACCAGAGACTTAGTTGTCTAAGTTGAAAGAACACAATAAGGATTAAAGAACCTATCCATGAAAAAGAGTAGAGAACCTACTCCAAAAACAGTAAGAGAAGAAGTATTATCATCGAACCTTGTGAAAGATCCTCAACAGTGTGAAGTTACTATGCTAAGAAAAGATAAGAACAATAATGGAAAGAGGAATCCAGAGACACAGATCACAAGAAAGAAAGATAGAAATCTCAGTAAGAAGAAATCAAAGCTCGCAAAATTGCAAGAGGCTCCAGAGAGGACTTAGCAGAAGGCATACTTGCAGAACTTGAACCTCGCTGGAATAGCAGAACAACACTGACTAGCACTTCACAACGGCGAAGAAATATGACCATTAGAGGCATCTCGACTATTAGAACGATGCTCTAGAATGGCTAGAAACGCATTTATTGCCGAAACATTCACCAATGGACCATTGGGACCTCTCCATAACGGATGGAATTGTAATGATTGAGGAATTCCTACCCATTGGAGGAGTCTGTTATGATGTTATCTATTTATCTCGTCGAATGTTTCACCGAGGACACTTTCAAGAATTTTGATTATCCAATCCCACAGAGAACTAATTTCTTTCGCACAGTGCTTATTGTAACCTCGCCATCCATTCTTCTACCTTGATTGTTTGTTCACGGACCCGAGATATCTGATCTCAAGCGTGTATGTCAAGCGAGCTTAGCGCAGTAGAGAAATTCCTCGAAGAAATCCTCATAGACCTCATGGATGAGAAGGTCCTGTCCATGGGAGTACATGCCTCGTTGATGAGAGGATTGCAAGCATCTCCATCAATTGCACGTCGATCTAGGACCTCCTGAACTATGATAGAGAAGAGAATCAAGCATTGCGATGACTTGGAAAACGTGAATCTCATCCCATAAATATTTCTCGACTATATCCCGCCTCTGGATAGCGTGGTTATTCATGATAGCATCCCAAGGGACTTCGACTACACATTGATTACTGCATACCTCCCGAAGGGGATACTCGTAGTTGGACTGCAGTTAGGAAAGATTATGACGTTAAAGATCATTGACTTCAACTTAAGAGACCGCAAGAACTTTGGCATGCTTGCACCACACAATTGCTTGACCAAGACAATGGGGAAGAAGTCAAGGATAATTCACCAGTCATGGACCATGGACATCGCAAGATCAACCATCCTCAATGTGATGAAGATACCACACTTTGGTAGACATCAGGAAGTTAACGCATGAGTTAAACTCCTCCTATCATGCTACCATGGTGGTTACGTGTGGTTGGGTTAGTGCATCACAATAGATCTGGCACTTATCCATCAGATCACCAGATTAAGCATACAAGGATCCGACCCTCAAGATTTTTACCCAGGGAAGGTTGCAGATCGCACCCTGGCACAGCGCATAAAAGAAACCTATGGAGATGTGGAGAAAGGGAATCCGGGCTACAAGGTAGCCTCCATCCAGAATGGTGCAATGTGCCTAGCTTTCTAGTTGATCATTAGTAAGCTTGTCAGGAAGAACTGACCAACACAGGTCATGGGGTTCATCGTCGACCTTGCAAGAAAATGCGTCGAAGGGATGAAAATGAACTGGGCGAGCTACCTCATCAACCATTTGGAGAAAGATTGTCGCGAAGCACGGGACCAGGGATACAAGTTTCATTTTAGTTGGTTGTTGATTCTCATTTCCTTCATTTCTTGGGAGATGTCGGAAGGAACGACCTTCCCTGAAATCGATTCGTCTGAACCATTGGCCGTGAAGTTCACTATGCTCTGATATTCGAGCGACATGGAAAAACAATGGCAATCCACTACGGTGTTCCACACATATTATTTACAGCTGAAGAGGGCCATTGCATATTTCACTTGCATGACATTGAATACCTTGCATAGGTCCAGGACACCTGCGAAGTTCCACGCAGATAGGAATTTTATTTACATCACTGCGCATGGAGACGAACACAAGGAAGAGCTCCAGTCCTATTACAAACTCACAGAGGAGGACATGAAAGAAATAGCCAAGGAATTCCCTGCAGAGTTCCTTGTACCGATTGAAAAGATAGAACTCTCTGACCCCTACCTCATCGGAAGTCATGTAGTCACCCGAGAAGAATATGATGCACCCAGCAGCAGCAAGAATAAAATGAAGGAAGAGGTACAAGAATTGAACAACACATCAAAGAAAACTACACCACATTCACCTAAAGGAGGAGGAGGTGAAAAAGTAGACAAAGAAGAGGACAAAGGAGAAGAAAACAAACAGGAACATGGTGAAGTGACACCGCCTAAGGATCCCATCATGGAGGCTGATACATCCAAGAAAAGAAAGGGTTCCCGAAGAAACCTTCATCACGAAAGAAGTCAAAAGCCAATAAAACTCCATTTCAGACTATGTTCACAGTAGATGATATTGACCTCATCATCGTTGCTATATCAGATACCT
>JASDQU010105176.1:108722-120119 GCA_032191745.1 Picea mariana
CAATGAACCACCCATTTGTATTCCTCACATCCCACTACGACGGAATGTTAACAACCCTCAAGCTAGGGCGGCACACAATTACAATCTAGTCAATGACTTGGCACAATCTCTTGTAGCCATGTCGGTTTTGGAGGTTCTCCAAACTTGTCCCACTCAACGGAAATCATTTATTTCCGCCTTGGGGGCAGTAGACCCTACCGATACTAGACTCATCACATTTGATCTAGATTGTGGGGAACCCCATCTCCCCGCTTTGGTAGCTTTCCAAATACCAGTCAAGATTCGAAACATCACAGTTCATCGATGCATCATTGATAAAGGTGCATCCAAAACGGTATGGTAGAAACTTGGCTCCCTTGAGCTAATACCATCTGCCATCACTTTGCAAGCTTATGATGGACGACCATCCTCTCCTGAAGGGCTCTTTCAAAATGTCCTTGTTGAACTCGGGGGAAAAACCATTCTTATCGACATTGAGTTCATTGACATCCCACTCGATTACAACATCTTGTTTGGATGTAGCTACATGTACGCTATGAAGACAGTGGCCTCTTCTGTGTTTTGAACGATGATGTTCCCCCACAATGGAAAGATCATCACCATCGACCAAGTTTCACTTACGAGCCCAATGATTCCTCCAACATTGATAACATCCTACCTCTTGTCCACATTAATTTTGATGCCTACCCACTCATAGAGATGGGGCCCAAAATTTTCAAGGACCCATCCTTGATGGGGACATACCACAGAGCACCCTCGCTCATACACCCCTAGGCACAAGTGTGTGTCATATTTTCCACCGGAACTGACAATAGAGATACCATTCCTCCCATAGAGGCTTCTCCACTCCCTGACGTCCCACTAATGGAACAAATCATACCTCGGGAACCCCCTGAGAACCCTCCAACACCACACACCACTGATTTCACCCTCCCCGAGGGTCAAATCCCTTTTGGGAGACAATCCCCCAGGCCATTACTCAAATCCCCTTCTTCTACCTCCCACCGGGTGTACAAGATTTTCAGGTAGCTGCAACACTTACCCTTCCCAAGATGGTGCTTGCCATTCTGGTATGGTATCTACACCCACCCATGATGGTCCCTCAACCATCCCTCTCTCCCCAAATAGAGGGAATCCCAATGCAGATCCTTGCAATCACTCCCACCACACCATCCTCACCCCCACTTACCAACACCACTACGAAGGTTGGGGGCAAACAGAAGAAGAAAGAGCCCACCACTCCACTTCCTCCCCGAGTTCAACCCCCTTGCACACTATGCAATAAATAAGGAAACCCCACAAATATATGTCCCTCTCTCCCCGAGTTACACAATCTGATCCAAATACCGAGAGAAACCACCTCGCTCATCAATTCACCAAGCACCCCAAGTACTACCCCCGCGTCCCCTACTACAAGAAGCAAACAGTTGTGAACCAAATTTGCATGTGCCATTTGTTTAGAGTATGGCCACTATACTCATCATTTCCCTGCGCTACCTCAGTTTCAACAGACACTAATGGAAGTATGCTAGAGTTTTCATCAAGACTCCTCTCCACCCACGTCATCGAGTACCTAAGTCACTGACATCTGTTATGTCACAACCTCAGTCAACGAACGGATGAGGTGCCCTTGCTCTCTTTGCGAATCACTTGATCATTTCACATATCAGTGTCCTACAACCATTGAATACAAGCATCGTCAAATGTCCCTTATTCAAAATCCCCCAAACCCCTCACATCCTATGATACAAGTGATTCCCCCTAATCCCTCTCCAGATAATGTTCACATCACCTCCCCTGAACCTGAGGCACTTCCTACCCCTCTATGGTTCATGGATAGACTATCTAAGGATTTACCCCCAAATCCTCCCAACTCTCTGTTTCATTTCCCTCGGGAAATCTTACCCCCACCCATGGTTTACAACCCACAGTGCATGAACATTTGGTTTATGTCAAGCACGCCATCGCACCATCTTTGCGATACCCCCTCTACATCTTCACCACCTAAAGACAATTACACGGTGACAGTCACCAATGTTACTTCCTTGGATCCCCTATATTCTTTCTTGTTCCACTACGATGAATATATGATCGAGGAACTAACTACACCCAATTTCCCATGGAATATGCTCCATCACAGAGCGCTCTTTCTATCACAGGAAGCATTTGACCCTCCTATCCAAGCCTCCACATGTGCAATCTAAACCAAGTATTTTATTCCATCTGGGCATACAGACTAGTTCAACAACCCTATCCATGCCCCTGATGCTTTTGAAGAAGGCAACATGGCCAATATTTCCCTATTGGCAGCCAACTCATTTTTTTTCTATTGTCCTATAAGCTGCCTACACCTATGTCTTCCGAACTTCAAATTGTCGTCGCATTTTTCAAATAGACGATATTTTCATTTCTTGCGACACTTGCAAATTTGTCTCCATTAAGTTTTCATGACTGTAAGAATGAAAACTTCTCCTTTTGAGGTCACATTTCGATCACTATCTGAACTGTGGTCGTCTTTTTATCAATATTTTCTATGGCACTTACCTTTGGTTTATCGTTATGTGGCTAAAAGGACTTTTTAACTATGCTCATTGGACACTTTTTATATTGATTGCATAACTTGATTTTATTAAGTTTGTGAGGCATTGAGCATATAGATTTATACTTTTTATGACTTGCCTAATCATTGATTCTATGAATTGCATATGGGTCATGATTTATTTTTGTTTTTATATATATGATGTGATCCTTATTGTTAATCTTTTTATAGCTCTTGGCTTGTCAATTTTATGAATACCGATTGGCACATGGTTAACATTTGGGGTTGGTTTCACATTGAATGTCAATGGTTTGAAAAACTATAGTTGATTTGGCGCGTTGGCATAACACTCACCATTTGATTCTTTGGTTGGCCAAATGATATGGTTTTTGAGCTATGCTATGATTGTTTGAACAGATGTGGAACTTGGCGGTTGTACTTTACCATAACTATTGTGCATGGCGGTGAATAACTCCACCACCATCGCATGTGCGCATTAATGCTTTCCCCCTTTGATCATTCATTGTTGTTAGACCGAATAGCTCTGCTCCTGTGCGTTGGTGAATTCGAACCCTACCCTTACCATGTGCTCGATTCATGGCACCAGTCATCCGAGCTGAACCCAATGGGAGCCAAACTCTGTTGATGTTTGACAGTGCCCACAGTGACCTTGAGGAAAATGGATGGCTTCCATTTATACAAATATTCGAGGGTTTTAACCTCTACGTAGCTCGACAATTTTCCATGACCTTTGATGGCTGTCGAGCCAAGGTCGGCGATATTCAATTGGAAATTGATGAACAGTTTATCAGTCTTGCTACGGGTTTGCCTGCCACTGGACAACGATGGTCCAAGAATTGAAAAGTAGAGGAGCTCCCATGGACACTGCTCTTCCAGTCGCGCAAAATCACCTCCCGTGATAAAGGTATGCTCGCGACCATGCTTAAACAACGTTGGCACGATTTATTGATGATAACCAAACAGTTTATCACCTGTGAGGGTTCGTACAGGTTTGTGTTCCTACACCACCTGCATTTGCTTATGGTTTTTATGGGTTATCAGCTCAATATTCCCTATTATTTGCATAGAAGCTTGTTTAAAATGTCAAATAAGTACAAAATAAACAAGGCTGATAGTAGCCTTTTTCATTATGGGCTGGTGAAGCTTATTGTTGTCTGTCATTTGAGTCTGCACAGGGATTGTTGGAGCAATTTCGTGGCTCGCAATGGTTTCAGGGATTCGAACCTTACACAGGTCGACAAACTAGTGGTGAGAGAGGTCAAGGTTGTACCCCCAGTACCCTACCATATTCTTCTACCTAAACGCTCGACTGACCTTCCTATCGACTCACCCCACACTATGACTAAGAGTGTTGAGACTGTTAAGCCTATGGGCAAAAATCACAAAGCAAACCTCACTGCAAACGCCAAAGGGAAAAATAATGCACGTTTAATTTCGCGGATCGCAAGAAATAAGACAAAACCTCCTATCAAGCCAAACCCTATCGTATTAAGTGAGGACTCTAATTCAGAAGTGGAGCGTTTCTTGGCTAGAGAATACCTCTATTCACAAGGTTTGTGTGCCGAACCCTTGTATGACTTTGTGTCAAACCTACCCCCCTGCCTACAATACGACCCTAACTACCCAGGAATTAAGTTACCTTGTGAAACCCTCAGTCATATGCCCAAATCATCCCCTGCTCTGTCTAAACCTACAATGTCACCCTGTGATCAATGCAATGCATGGTTAGAGTGATACTATAATGATGTTCTGATTCTCGAGTCAAAGATTCAATCTTTGGAGGACCAGATTGCAACCCTAACCAGTCAAAAGGCCAAGCTACAAGTGACAGATAAGAAACAAAAGACGACCGGCTCCATCTTGTTTAAAAATGTGGAATCAGCCATGGCTGTTGTGAATTCTAAGCTGGCATAATTGAGCAGCCTCGTCGCTACACAGGTATGGAAAATTTCATTTCATTGTGTAAATAATCTAGGTGAATATAATGTTTGTAATTCAGTTTTCAAATAGCTCTGTTCACATCATTGAATGATTCCGTTACATTGCATGCATTCTATATATGGACTGGCTTTGAACAAAACAAATTTCGATTCAATATATGATATGGTTATTCCCAGTTTAGCAATCATTAGATTTCGATTGGATTTGAGTGGTATGTTTTGAGATCTGATTGACTAGTTTATAAAATTAATGGTTTTCCTCCAAATGATTGGGTTTGTATCATGCTCAGATTGGATTTGTTTATGATCCATGTGCTATAGTTGATAAATGGTTTGATTGAGTTTGATTGTTACAATCTTACCCAGATTCGATTTCATTATCATTGGTATGCTAGGACTAGTAAATGTTTCGGGAGGATACCTGTTACAATGTTGTTCTATATTTGATTGATTCCAAGTTAATTGACCCTGTTTCTTTAATGAAAACAATACGCTCAAATGACATCTGTGCTTGAATTGGAAATGAATCCAAATCATAACAATTGGGTGAAAATCCTTAGCTAAATCGATTTTTTTTTGTTCTAAGTTGGCAAATTCGTTTTACGAATCGATTTCAGATTATAATTGATGCTCTATATTTTAAATTTTGAAATGAATCGGTCAAACTCTGCTACGTTCAGTTTGATTAAAACGATTGTCATCAAAATTAATCGATCCTATCTGTTGACTGTGCAAGAATCAGTAATCGAAATCTATGGCAAATCCTGTTTGATTGATCCTGTCACATTTTGGTTATGTGTCGGTTATGGTTTGAATTCATTCACAGCCTAAATTTTTTTGATTTACAGTTATCGTGATCATCCTGTTCGATGCAAGTATAATGAAGCATTTTCTATTTGTTATGTTTTCGATTGAATATCAAAACAATCTCATTCGATTTGTTGAGACACGATTATGATGCTGTTACATGTGATTTCATTTACCCAGCTTGTAACGGTAAGCGAAACAAAATAGTTCTTTCTTTGCATTCGATTAAATGATTTGAATCTTGTTGCTATATCGTTACAGCTATAACAAGTGGAAAATGGTTGTGTTGGATTAGATCATATCACATACGATATGTTTCATTATCAGTTTCAATTGGATATGAAACAATTTTATTATTTTTGATTATGAATCTGAAGACCCAATTTTGTGGTAACGAAACAATAGAGTATTCCTATCTATGTGTTTGGTTGAATCACTTTTGATCCTGTTTATTGTTGAATGATAAAATCATTTGAATCATAAATGATTCATTTTTTATTATTGGAAGATAATTGGATTTAATTCTTTTAAAAGATTTGATTTGATTTCAATTGTGATTCTGTATATTATTTTAGACTAGCTACAGAATCAGATGATTCTGTAGCTAAGTCTGTGGAATCAGATTTTCATTGTTTTGCTCATAAAATATCTCTCTAACTTTTTATTTTTGGTCCATTTCAGGTGAATTCGAAATTGCATTGGATTGGATGGACAGTTTAGAGGATATTTGAAATATTTTAGTTTCATTTTAGTTCCTAGTTTAGTTGATTTTGGGAATATCTTCCCAGATTATGTAAACAGTTTGGTACTATCCACAGGGAGGTTTTACCCTGTGGAAAAACTTATAAATACTTATTATTTTTGTAATAATGATCATCCTCATTTGTGGGAGAACAAGGATATGGAATTTTAATACAGACTGAGGCAGAATTTGATGTTCTGTTACAGCTTTAGCTTCTCATGATATCAATATTTTGTTTCATGTTATGTGTATCAATTTGTATTTGGTTAACGACTACTTTAGCTATCTTAATCTTTTGCAAATAATATAATTTAATCACTATAATCCATATCTGATTTCTTCTAGTATTTAAAAAACATAGCAATTTCTTGATTCAGTTTGTGAAGCACAGATTTATCTTCTTCATTGATTGGATTATTAAGTATAAGTTTTTGCATAACAGGTTTCCCTTTTTGCAGAGATTTATAAATCACATAATTGTTATGATTTTTTATGTCTTGTTTGCCCTGTAAATAAACTCAAAGAGAATTGCAGCCTATCGTTTACGAAAAGCTTCTGGACCATCCGGTGCGAGTTTACTTCCTCCGACCAGCTTCGAAGTCAACATACACAGGGCAAATTTGGAGCGTTTCCAGGTCAGTTTGTCATTTATTTGTTTACTATATTTGTTAGTATTTTTAGATAGATATATATGTTTAGTATATTAGATTGTTTAATTTCAGTAAGTTTTATTTCTTATTTATAAAAAATCAACAAAAACATATTTCGCTGTCTTAGGGCAGAATATAATGAGTTTTGCAGGTTTTAATTAAATCTGTAGATTGTTTATATTGTACATTTTGTGAATAAGTGATATTGCAGTTAGTAATTAGATAGTTGATTAGAGTTAGTATAATATTAATTAGTAGATTGTATATAGAATAGTTAAAGTAGTTTAGTTTAGTTTGTTTTAATAATTTGTTTTAATTAGATTAGTATATTAGTTTGTTTTATTTATTGTTAGTTAGTTTAGTTTGTTTTATTTATTGTTAGTTAGATTAGTTAGTTTAGATAAGTTTTCTCTTTGGTTTTCTTAAAGACCTTAGAGCATCCAATGGAGCCGCTAAACCCCTCAGGGTGGTTCATTCCAAACGGCTTGGGTTATTAGACAACCCTGGACCAGTTCCACTCTCTCAGTTGACGGACGGTCAGTTTCACCCGCCAAAAAATGGCGCTAGAAGGAGGGCCTGAACTTAATTAATGGCACAAGGTGGTCGCAAGACTCCTCCACCCCCTAATCGCTCACCTATAGTGACTAGAAGCCTTCACTTGATAATATTCCCCTTCAAACAGCAACTACTTCAACCGACGATCCTCAGATCACAGTTGAGCCAGCAACCCCTAATCCTACACGTGGTGACCTACAAGAGATTGTACGCCAATCTCTTATTAAAACACACAGTGCCTTAGCTCGTCTTAGGCAACCAAACCGTCCGTGGGGTCAACCTTTGGACTTCTCTGATATTAGAGAACAATTAGGTGACACTAACCTCACTGTGAATCCTTCAGATCCAATCTTAAATCCTGCTGCAGGAGGATCTGGGATACCTCCTTCACCACCTCCATCATCTCCTTCCTCTTCCGGAGGAGATTCTTCTGACGAAGGTAATTCACCTTCTCAGCCTTCCACACCCACTACCACAATGGCAAATTAGAACAACCCTACTAGACCCTGGCTTGATCAGGATGTTGTAGCTGTACCTGGAGCCCAGCACCCTTTACCTAAGCACCCGGAGAAATGGCTTCCCAAGTTTGATCCTGATTCAAAACAAATAGCTGAAGATCATATCAAAAAATTTATGTTAGCCATTAGGCTCCGCAATGTTGAACATGAAGACGTTGTCTATAGGTTGTTCCCTTACACTTTCGAGGGTAATGCATCCACATGGTACTTTTCCCAACAGCCACATACCATCGTGTCTTGGGAAAAGTTTGAGTCATGCTTTTTGGAAAAGTTTGGAGACGGTAAACCTCCGGAAGTCCTAGTCATGGATCTTTCTAGCTTAAGAATGAACCCAAAAGAAAAATTTAAAGACTTTAATCAAAGATTCTTAACACTTAAAAACCGAATCCCTGCATATTCTATGCCTACTGAAAGTCTTATAATAGCTTACTACACTAAAGCTCTACATCAAAGTATAGCTATTTGGGTTAAATGATCCAAGAAAGCTACGTTGTTAGAAGCCTTCGAGGAGGCCACCCAGATTGAAAAAGACATACTTAGCCTTAAGGACTCTTCCAACAATGAAACAGAGGCTAGTCCTGCTCCCAAAAAGAAGATTGAAATTCTCTCTAGACCCACTCAAAGTAAAACACAACCTGAAAACTCTGATTTAGAAAATTTAACTAAAGTTGTTCAAAAACTATCAAATCAAGTTACAGACTTAAAAAGGTCAACTGAAGAAGCTTCCTCGAGTAAAGGACCCTACAAACCTCCTTTCCAGAAACCTTTTCCTACCAACCGACCTAGTACAACCACCGAGGGCCTTAACCTAGAAAGTTTACAATGTGCTCTTCAAACAATTCTAGAAGCCCAAGATAACTTGATACCCCTTGATATCCCTCAGGAAGTAGTTGAACAAGAAACGGTTCAAGAAGAAGAGTCTTCTCCAAACATCTTTGGACACTTCTCGGATAGCCTATTTCAAGCTAACTTCGAGACTGTTCACCCTTATAACACTAGGAGTAAGACAACAAACAAGCCTTCTACCGAGAACCCTACAACTTCGCCTCCAAAGCCATCTAAATCAGCTGAGACTAAACAGAGTAATGTGAACCCCAACTTAGATTATGATGTTGTTGAAGATCTTAAAAATTTAAGGGCTAACATTTCTATTTATGAGTTATTAAAGTTTCCATTTTTGTTACAAAAAATGTTGCAAAATATTTCAGAGAATGGCAAGAATGGTAATTCAAGCAGTAACAAGATTGTGCAAATCAAAGTCCCTCAGAAGACTTCCATTAAAAATAATCCTGATCCTCAAGATAAAGGAAGCCTTCCTGTAATCCCTATAAATAATGTAAATAATGTAAATAATGTGGATAAAGTAGCATTATAAAATGCGAGTAAGAAGCCACAAGTTATTACCCCTAGTACTCGCAAAAATGTACCTCCTTTTCTTTTAACTTTCGAGATTTTCAACAGAAATGTGCATAATTGTATGGTGGACTCAGGGGCATCATCCAATGTGATGCCTTGGTCTGTCTGCCAAAATATTAACACTGAAGTGGAACCATCTACTTTGAAAATCATACAACTTGATTGGACAAATGTTAAAAATATAGGCGAACTGAAAAATGTATTGAATAGATTATCGTCTAACCCTAAGGTTCATCAAGTTATTGATATAATCATTGTGGATATTCCAGAAGTGTATGGTCTATTTTTGAGCAGGGACTAGTCGGAGCAACTACATGGTTACTTCATGACAAACTGGTCTCACTTATGGCTCCCAGAGAATGGTAAGCCCAACAAGATTAATGTGAATCGTGAGCGCTACCTTAAATTCATGGTCACAGATTTGAACGATCCTAATGAACCATATACACCTCCTGTCGATTCACCCGAAGTCCAAGGGATGGACACCTTCTTTGGAAATTTCATGGTCGAGGCTTCACCTATCACCAATCCAGAACAACAGTCCGAGATCATAGCATATGTGCAACCAACAACTTCTACGCAACAGTCCCATGAGCCCGATGGAAATCAAATTTGGTCTCTATATTTCGACGGCTCTAAGTCTAAAGAAGGAGCTGGTGCAGGCTGCATCATTATCGATCCGGCGGGTAACAAGACATTAATGGCTTGTAGACTAGAATTTGAATGTACTAACAATACTGCAGAATATGAGGCTTTGCTGCAAGGTCTCAGAAAAGCTCTGGACATGAACATTCAAAATCTGGTTGTATTTGGCGACTCTGAAATAGTGGTTAGACAGGTAAGAGATTCTATGCACTGTCTTTCCCCGCATCTCAAAAGCTACCAGTTTGAGGTATAGAGTTTGATGAATAAATTTTTTGCATTCAATATAAATTCCATTCCTAGATCAAATAACACTGAAGCAGATTTATTAGCTAATGTAGCTTCTAAACTTCTTTCTGCAAAAGGCTTATCCCCAAATGCATTCTCTGTGGAGCTATTGTTTCGACCAGTTGTTCCTGACAATATCACTAACTAGAGAGTATTTGACGATGATCATCAAATCATTGACTTTCTGCACATGGAAGAAACCTTTCAAGGCACGGTGATAGATGAATGCACGCACAACGACAATTTGCACGACTTTACGGTAATACCTGATCCGAAATCTCCTAAACTTCTATCGGATATGGTAAACTCGATACCCAAATCCATAGTTAGATTAGAAAAGTTTTATGATTTTGAAGATAAATTTGTAAAACCAATAGTTCCTCGTTGTCTTATGAAAAAGTGAACTTAGGAACTGATGAAAAACCTCAATGCATTAATTTAAGATTGGGATGTTCTCAACAAGAAAAAGTTGCATTCATTAAATTATTCAAAGAATTTAAAGATGTCTTTGCATGGATGTATGATGATCTCAAAACTTTCGATCCTAATATCATATAGCATGTCATCCCGATGAAACCCCAAACCTTACCCTTCCAATAGAAATTGAAGAAAATGCATCCTAAACTTGAACCGACCATTCAAAAAGAATTGAATAAACTCCTAAGTGCTAAAATAATCTTTCATGTTAGACACACTCAATGGGTGTCCAACCTTGTCCCAGTGCAGAAGAAAAACGGGGAAATCTGACTTTGTGTCGATTTTTGAAACCTCAATAGAGCGTCTGACAAAGATAACTATCATGTCCCGCCCATGGAACAGATCCTTCAACGGGTATCTGGTTCTGAGAGGCTATCCTTATTGGATGGTTTCTCTGGATACAACCAAGTCCTTATGTCTCCGCCAGACCAACTAAAAACTACCTTCCGTACCCTGTGGGGCACTTATACTTATCGCAAAATGCCCTTTGGATTGATTAATGTTGGTGCTACCTTTCAGAGAGCAATGGACATTGCTTTTCGAGGCTTAATCAATCAGTCTTTCATAGTTTACTTAGATGATGTGACTCTATTTTCAAAAAACAAAGATGATCATCTAACTCACTTACGAGTCGTTCTGCTACGATGTCATAAATACACCATCTCCTTGAACCCCAAGAAGTCCATCTTCACAGTAGAACAAGGTAAACTTCTAGGATTCATTGTGTCTAGTGATGGGATGATTATTGACCCTGAAAGGACTCAAGTCATCGCCAAACTTCCCCCACCTACATCCAAAAAAT
>JASDQU010105177.1:4562-25854 GCA_032191745.1 Picea mariana
TAATAAATCAATAAAATATGATGAGTAATTAGCTTTCATCTTATTTAATTCATATTACATTAATTTCAATATAATGAAGGCCTTAAATGTTTATCATTGTGTATTGGATTTGTTAAGCATTGGCTTAAAGTGGCCACCTACTATATGTAATTGACTAACATTTACATTTAAGTTTGAGCCGGAGACATCTCATGGTTTTGTTTGTTCAATGTAAGTTTTATTGCAACTTACCACAAGTACCATTAAATATCGGTACAGTGTTTGTTATACAATTGGGTTTATAGGAACAAGTTTTGTTATGCAATTGGGTTTGAGTTTTTATTATATAATAGGGTTTTTATATTTATTAAATAAATAATTTAATGAAAATAATGTTTGTTTATTAATTGTTATACAACATGAGTGGACCTAATGGTTAAGATTATGTGTTTTCTCATAAGAGGTCACAAGTTCAAATCCATGGGGTAGGGTATGTATCCCTTGGTTAAGAACATGTGTTTTCTCATAAAAAATCACAAGTTCAAATCCACGAAATAGGATATGTATCCCTTGGTAAAACTTTAAAATAGATTATTATTATATTATAATAAAAATAAAATAAAATATATATTTAGATGAAGTTGTATGCAAATTTTATCAAAGATAATAATTAAATATCTATTTGTTTAACATATATTTTCAAATTATCAATAATATAAATAAATATTATTAGACTTAATTTTTTTAATTATTATATTATTGGGTTTTGTTTTAAATTGATTTAAATATTTTAGGTTGTCTTTAAACTTGTTTAAATTTAATCCAATAATATTCATTAAAATTAATTAAAAATACATAAGATTCATTAAAATTTATTATTTTGTGAAATAGTCAAGCTATACAACAATTACAAAAATGAATAGATTTGAAAGATAAATATAGTTACATTGTAAAAAGTTAAACTATAATGATATACTAATCAAATTATATATATATATATATATATCTATATATATATATATATATATTTCGGGAAAAAAGTTTAATTATATTCATCCAAAGAGAAGGTGTCAAAAGCACAACCCAATACTGGGTAGAAAATTTCAAAGGGATACAAAGTAACTGGCTGGAGAGCCAAAAAGAAGAAAAAACAAGAGTTCATAGAAACCCCTAATAGGCCGGAAACTTAGTACAAGAGATCCTGTCAAAGAATAATACTCCAAACAGAAAATCCAAACAAACCCTGGTAGTCGGATGGACCAAGTCAGAGAGGTATGAAAACCTTCACATTAGCATAACCAGAAGGCAACCACGTCGATGAAGACCCCAACCAGTAGAGAAAATACCTCGAACTACACGCTCATTCCATGGACCTCAAAGTGATGGAGACGCACCACATGCCCAAGGACAGGACCTCAAAGTTCTGGCACTATCCCCGCTAGATAGAAAAAAACATCAACAACCACCTAAGGGAGCCATATCTGAGCATGCATCAAACCTTGAACAAACCGAAGAAACCAGATGGATTGACCAAAAAATGGAGCAATATAAGCAAGAACCTCACAAGGAGAAATAGATCTGAGAAAACCCAGGCATCACCCTCGTAGAAGCACCCAAAAAGCAGGACTACATCTCGAGACCAATACCAGATTCGCTCCCAGCGCTAGCATCCACGAAACGACCATGCAAGCAAAAGGTGCGAGCGTCGAATAGTTCAAGCCCCAACCACACAAGGAGATGGTTTTGGATGCCATCTGAGCCTGCATCAATTCAAAGTGCAAATAAAAGATCCCTAGTCCACCACTAGGAGACAACCCCCCACACGAGGAGCTTGGAGTATCCATTCGAGAGAAGGAAACAACGAATGGTAGGAGAGAGAGACCACGCTGAAAGAGAGACAGTCGAGAGAATACAGTTGTGTCTGGTTGTGAGAGAGACCTTGCCAGAAGAGAGCTATGAGAAGTGGGTGCCTACAACTAGGGTTTCCCCCAGCCGCAGAGCCCTCTTTTCAAAAGATGATATATATATANTATCACATACACTCCATGGGAAGTTATTTACAATATATGTTGGTTAGTTTTCACTATTTATAATATATCTTGAAAACAGTTCTAATGCTTAAATTTGGCTTGTGAAGACTTCAATTTACACTTGTAACATTGTCAATAGTCACTAAGACTTAGATCTGTCTAATTCTACTTCAATTTTTAAAGACATGTAGTAGCCAGTGTAATTTCTAAAGATATTTAGTTCAAGTGGTATAATTGATAACAATAATTAAAAATATTAAATTATTAAAAAATAATCTATAATTCATTAAGTCTCATTAAAATTATTTAAAATTAATCAAATATTATAATACCTAGGATTCATCAAAATTTTATTATTTCCTCAAATATCCAAGCCAAGTCAAGCCAATACAACAATTACAAATATCAATAGATATTCACTAAATATAGCTACATTTTTTGAAAAATTTAATCTTAAAATAAATTATAAAAATTTTAAAAAGTTAAACTATAATGATCTACTTATCCTTGGCATTTTGAAAATTATATATATAGAGAGAGACTTATCCTTGGCATTTTGAAAATTATATATATATATAGAGAGAGAGAAAAAGAACCAACAGGTAGGGTGTTTAAATTTCTCATGTGAAGACTTCAATTTATACTTGTGATATTATGAATAGTTACTAACACCTATATCTCTCTAATTCTTCTTGGACTTTAAAGATATGTAGTAGTAGGTGTCACTTCTTTCTTGCTTTTAAACTATGCATTATTACAAGATTCAAATGTTTCATTTTCACTTTAAACTACATATAACTATTATATTAAAATAATTTTAAGAGGTATAAACAACTTTAGTGTTAATTTCACTTGTTTGTAATATATTTGAAAGCCACAAAATGTGATTTCATATGTTCAATTCTATTATAAAGATATTTAAATATTTTTTTAGTTATTGACTAATATGATTTTAGTTTATCAAATTTATATTTATGTAATTTTGTTGAATGTTCATTATTACATATATTATGTTACAAATTGATATATAATCTGAGATTGGTTAAGTATTTTCTACTTTGTACATTTAATGACACATTTTGTATAATTTATATTCAATCTCATTGTAATATTAACTAGTTTGGTCCCCGAGGTGTAGGACAGTCGGTGACGGAGTGTGTTGTTAAGGCACTCCGTGATGTTAAAGTCACCGGTTCGAAACCTGCGGGGACAAAAAATCCAACCATGTTAAGGGTTGGTGTGGCTCAGGCCTAGTGCGATCCCCGGGTGATTTTGACGGCTTAAATGCCCCTGAGTCATGGTTTCTCAAGCCACAGGCTAGTCCCATAGGTCACGGACAAACTAGCAAAAAAAAAATATTAATTAGTTTGAAAGAAAATATTTTGATTATATATCTCGATATAAATATTGTCTTTAGTTTGATACTTTAGCTCTTAGATACACAATAAAAAAATACATTTCCATAATTAATTATCTTGAACTTTTATGGAGGTGCCTTGTCATTTTAATTTTGTTCCACAATGCTAGTGAGTAACAAATATGGTGAAGATCAATCATGATTGTTCATCCCATTTTTTAGTTTTGAACTTCGAGGGTTGGCTTGGATGTTGTTAGGAGAAATGATCATATGTTGTGAAAGGATTTTGGATTTTGAGGTTGATCCAATAAGGAAGAGATGGCCCAAGGAACTATGCATAGCTAGCATAGTTCCTTTCAAACCAATGTCAAGGAACCTACCCATTCTATCCATGTCAAGACCAATAGTCATTTCACAAGCCATGTTAGATTGATAAGCATATATCACCAAACATTCAACTTCAAAACCTTTTATTCCAAGCCACCACCATTAATAGGCATCACATTTCATTAATATCCATAAAAGGAATTCTTTCTTGAAATTGTTAGCAAAAGAAGACTAAAATAGGTGCTTCCTAAGTTCAAAGTTCCCGAGGTCATACTTCTCAGGGTTAAAGTTCCTAAGGTCATAGTTCTTGAGGTCAAAGTTCTTGAGGTTGTAGTTCCTAAGGAACTATGACCTCATGAACTAGTTCAAAGTTCTTGAGGCCATTATTTCTCAAGAACTATCATGATTCCTGTGGTCATATGTTTTATGAGACAAAAACTATGATCTCAAGAACTTTGAACTAGTTCCTTAAGTCATAGTTCCTCGGGAACTTTGAAGTAGTACTTGTTTCATAGTTCTTGAGGCCAAAGTTCCTAAGGTCATAGTTCCTAAGGTCATAATTCATGAGGTCATAGTTCATAAATTCAAAGTTCTCAAGGTCATAGTTAATGAGGTTAAAGTTCATGAGGTCATAGTTCGTAAGGTCATAGTTCCTAAGGTCAAATTTCTGAAGGTCAAAGTTATTGAGGTCATAGTTCATGAAGTTTATGACATCATAATTCTTGAGGTCAAAGCTTTCAAGGCCATATTTCCTAACGCAATAGTTCCTGAGGTTATAGTCCTGAGATGATAGTTCCTAAGGTCATAGTTTTCAAGGTCAAGTTTCTTGAGTTTTTAGTTTCCGAGGTCATAGTTCTTGAGGTTAAAGTTCTTGAGGTCATAGTTCTGAAGGTCATAGTTTTGGGTGTTTCTTCAACTGTGATTGTTAAGTTCTCATGCTTTGTAGGTGATCTACAAACTATGATATAGACAATGGATTCACTATCATAGTTCATGAGGTCAAAGTTCCCAAGGTCATAGTTCTTGAGGTTAAAGTTATTGAGATCATATTTCTTAATGTCATAGTTCTCGAGGTCAAATTTCTTGAGGTCATAGTTTTTGAGGTTAAAGTTCCTAAGGTCATAGTTCCCGAGGTCAAAGTTCTTGAGGTCATAGTTCCTAAGGTTAAAGTTCCTAAGGTCACAGTTCTTGTCTAATAAAAATTATTGTTACACCTCAGATTCACCTCAGTGTACCCTATATTTTTTCACCAAATGTGGACCATCATACAAGCAGATTATGTGCCTTATTGTACCAGGATTAGTCAAAAGTGTGGTTGTATTTGCACTCATGTATTATACTGGACCATGCTTAGATGTTATATGTATTGGTAGGGGAATTATGTGGTATATGCATACATCATGTGGTCATTCATGACCTGTCGTTTTATTCCCCATCTCAAGATTGGTCTTTTCTTTTATGGCTATGTTTGACTACCCCTTGATGTTGGTAACTCTCATCATGTCGATCATTTATGATTTGGGTTAGGTATGAAACCATATTTGGGTGGATATACTAGGACACGTGATCTGGGGGAGTTGCCTGGTCTCTTACTCCTTTGTATATGATGTAAAGGTGTTTTTCTTTGTAAAGGTTGTCACACATGTGTATAGCATAGTTATTGTATTCCTAAGCATGGATCACCCTCTTATGTATTCATCACACTTTAGACATATATTATCAAAGATGATTTTGCATGTGTTTACTCGGTTTCACCTCTCGTGAGGCAGTGTCACAATTATCAAGGAAGTACACATATTTTGAGGCATTGGTCACATCCTCTTGGGCACATTTGGGCTACTTTTGCACATGTGGACATCCTATACACATGCCACATTGGATATCCTAGAGAACTCTTCTTCTTTCACAACTTTTGGAGGTGTCTTTCAGATGATTTGAGGGTCAACCCACATGTGTGTGGTTTATGACATCCATGTGGGTGTTTCAGGTGATGATTTGACTTCGAGATGGATATTCCTTGCCTTGTGGAACATATTTTCTTGATTTGAGGGCTTGTTCATACCTTGGAGATTAATTTTGATTACTCCTTGAGCACATTATGAGGATTTCATCCACTTTTGAGGTCATTCTCTACATTTTCATGAGGTCATCCCACTTGGAGGAGAGGAACATTGGATATGTATTTTCTTGGGAGGCTACTTCACCTTGTTTTGAGGCCCCCACATCACTTTTTCTTTGGAACATTGTGCTAGGAGAGAAAATCAGTGCCATTTTTTATGGGATGTTTCTCTCTCATGAGGGTTTTATGTACATGTGGTATCATTTGATTATGTATTTTCTTAGTATCCTTCTTTGTGTATATGACAAGTCTCCTTTATTAGTCTCCTAGGACAATTTTAGGGAAAATCAATTAATAAAGAATATGGATGTAGAAGCCTCCTATATAAATAGAGGTTCTCATGTTATTTCAAAATGTTGTGAATTGTTGGATCATTCGTAACTACAATTAATAGAAAATCTTTCTTTTGAGGTTTTGGTGTCAGCTCTTGGATCTTTCTCTTTCTTGATTATCTTTTTGGTGCATTAAAGATTTGGTATGGTGAATCAAGTCTTATACTAGCTTTCAAGATCGATCCATTTGAGGAGTTACTTAAATAATTGGAAGGGAGACATTCTAGGGTTTGTTCCTTCCTTCTTCTCTTGTTAAATTGGGTAAGCTTTGTTATTCCTCCTTTTTCCTTGGTGAGGATTTTTCAACATTTTATTCAAGTTATAGTTGATCTTGTTGGTGAAGGTTTTTTCCTTTGAGGAATCCCTTCTTTTAGGGCCTTGGTATTCTTAGCTTATCTTGATTAGGTTGGAGATTATTCTTCCTTCATGGTTCTGATCTCTTATCCTAGTTTATAAGATAGAAGTGATGGTCGATTGCATATCTGCGATTAGTATTTTTGGAGTTATGGAGTCAAGCCCATAGGCCCAGGAGTGAGGGTCGCAAGCCCTCTTTATCCCTTTTCCTTTTTCCGACAAGGTTTCTCTATTCTCCCTTAATTTACTGAGTCATAATACTCCCATCCCCGACGTTGTATTTGTCTGTATTTTGGGTGCTATCTGGAAAGATCTTGGGAGGGGTACTTCTGACTAGAAAAATAGATTACGAAGACAGAACCGAGATAGATTATGACATAAACCAATCACATGAAAGGAAATTTTGTAAACTTAAGGAATTTCTAGAAATGAAAAATCAGTATGGATACTCCCCATGCTTGCATTTTGAGGATATAACTAGTGATGTCATGAGTCTTTTCAAATGAGTGAAAGGATTTTTTGATTGAGTAGAATTTAACCAGGTTAATGACCCCAACAAAAAGAATTATTTCCATAACTTCATTGTCCCACTCTCCTCTGGTGATAATCAAAGCAATTGTCCGTCCAAAATATTCTATAGCGAAGACTCAAAGGTCATTACATCACATCCAGGTCTGGAAAAGAAGGAAGAAAAAAGTAAGGGTTTTCATAGGGAGAGTAAGGGTGTCGAATGGGTTTCTAGTTTTGACGCAGCCCATCCTAAGAAGAGATCAAAGTGCATCCATGAAAAAAGAGGGACCATCCATATGGTATCTGGTAAATATATATATATATATAGCGGAGGTTACACTATTTTCTAGCAGGACTGTTGGTCATTTCAATGGAAAGTTTGCAAGTGAAGAAACCCTATATAGGTGGATGGAATTGCACTAGAAACCAGTGCTCAGTTACAACCCGAAGGAACATTTTCTCACTAGAGAATGGGACTCTTTTTAATTTGCTTGGAGGAGGACTACAATGTGCTTTTAAGGAAATATTGGACCTGGGGTCCTTCTGGTCTAATTCTTAAGACCTAGATGATTGATTTTGACCCTATCAAGGATCTAGTGGCATTGATGTGAGTTGGGATATATTGTCTATTTTTCCCTTAGGATTATGGTTAAGAGAGGCATTGGAAGCCATAGGAAACAAGTTAGGCTCTTGTATCAGATTGGAACCCAATTAGGCCTCCAAGACAATTCAACATTGGGATTGGATCCAGATCAATGTGGATGTTTGGGAAGGTCTTGTAGAAAATTTTGACATTGTATTTGGAGCTAATTTATGGTCAAATATTGGAAGTTACCCTTTATATTCCATGGTTGTTATGAAATTGGCCACATTCGCTCCTAATGTGATCACTCTACGCCCTTATTCCAAAAAAATTCAAAGGTGTGGAAGATGAAATCAACTTTGGGAAGAACCAGCACTGTGGATGTGAACTCAGTTGATGGAAGAAGGGAGGAGGTCATTCTTAGTTCAAGTGAAGTGGATTCGAGAGGTGAAGTCCATATAGATGAGAATCAATGTGCCTCTTTGTCAGGTAATACTGATAAGTTTCCTCTTTCTGTTCTTGCTCTTTTTCATGAGTATGTTGTTGGTGGCTCATATTCAATCAAAGAAGTTTTCCCTCCTCCCCTAGGATTTCTCCCACCAAAGTTTCACTAGAGGCCACTTCCTCTGATAGAGCGGTCTCTCCTCCTACTTTTCCTACTTCCCTTCCCTCTTTTGAATGGTATAGACACCATGTGTCGATTCCCTCCCTGTATTCCTCTCCCATCCTCCCCTCTCCCCCCCTTCTTAGTCCCATCCTAAGGAAGCTAAAAGTTTATCCTCTTTGTCCACTCCCCTCTCCCCATTCACGTGTCTCTTTTGATTCAGTTCTCATTGTTGTTAGTTCTCTGGATAAAAGGTTTCCTCCCTCCACCCCCCTAGCTTTTCCCTCACCCCTGGTCAAGGGCTACACTCTTTGATCCAAGGGACATCAGAAAGAGGTGATTCCATCCAAAGGAGGACTCACATTAGACCCTCCTTATTCAACCCAGGTGGGGAGGAAGTCCCATCTACACAAGGATCAGGAAAATGTTGTTGTTAATATTCATAAAGGTAGACAAGTATCCATCATGAAGGCCCTTAGAGAGAGGAGCACCCTACCTCCCCCTGTTCAATGATCCTCCTCTCCTTCAGTATAATAGGGGTTGGCCCCCAAAAAAAAATCTATACCTCAAGAGGCTACTCATGAGCCTCAAACCTGATACAATTTTGATTCATGAGACAATGTGTTCAAGTGAAAAATCCAGGGAAATTGTTGAGCCTTGGATGAGGAATTGGTCTTTTTGAATTGTCGATGTGGAATTACTAACTGGTTGGAGTCTTTATTTTAAATCCATAACTTATTCCTCCTTCTGGTCATTTATTTTAGTCAATTTAAAACATAAAGATAGTGATTTTTATTTTACTATAGTCAACATCTATGGACCCTACGCTAACAGGGTCCCCTTATGGGAAGACTTAAAAAATTCAAGTGCATTTAGAGATCCCCTTACGGTGATTGGGGGAGACCTAAATTTCACCCTCTCCCTGAGAGAGGTGAGGGAGGGAAACCCTATGGAGGATCGACAAAGAGGGTTCTTTCTCTCTTTTCTAGAGAACCTTCATATGGTGGACGTGGAACTGACTAAAGTATCCCCTACCTGGTGAAATTTTAAAACATGGAACAAATTTATTTCCAAAATGATAGACATGTTCTTGGTATCAGAGGCATTCCTGGAAATGAGCTTCCATTTCAAATCAATGGTTGGTGAAGGAGGGATGTATGATCATCGGATAATCATTATCTAGTGGAAAAATGGAATGGAATGGCCTCTTTCACCTTTGAAGATAATCCAAGTCTGGTTGGAGGAAGATGAGTTTAAAAATTTTGTATCCTCTACATGGATAAGGTTTTCCCATTTGAAGGTTGATCCCCTGATGTCCCAATTCATAGCAAGCTTGGCAAGGATAAAAAGAGCCACTAAAAAATGGTTACCTATCTGGAAGACTCAAAGACTTAGAGATATTAGAGAAGTTGAGGATAGAATATTAGCTCTCCTCAAAAGGATAGACAAAGGCCCTCTTAGTCTGAGCCAGCTAAAGGAGATAAAATAATTGAAGGCCCTTATACATTCTTGGTTGGAAAAAGAGAACCAAGAGTGGTGACTTAAAAGCAGGGCATTGTGGTTAGAAGCTAGGGATAACAACACTAAATTATTTCACCAATTTTCTAATTTTAGAAGAAATATCAATACAATATGGGAAACCAAAGACGAAGAAGGGATAGTGATCATCTCTTACCATGAGAAAGTTGAAGTGGGGGATAGATTATTTGAAAATATTTTTGTAGCTCCTGAAGGGTGTCCAATTCAATAAATCCTAGAATTAGTGTCAAAATCCCCAGTGGTCTTCTCATATGATATGAATCGGGCTCTGGAATAAGAAGATTCGGAGGAGAAATTACTGGTTTCACTCTCTTCCATGCACAATGGGAAGAGTTTGGGACTGGATGAATTTACAGTCAAATTCTTAAAGATATTTTATGATATGATTAAGAAGTACCTACTACTGATGGTTAGGGAATCCCAAAGTGTAGGAAAGATCCATTGGTCCCTAAATTCCACCTTCCTATGCCTCATTCCCAAAAAGCAAGACATATGTCAACCTATATCTTGGTGCAATGTTATTTACAAGATAATAACCAAGATTATTTTAAGATGCTTAAAACCCATGTTGAGTGAATTTATAGGAGAGGAATAGTTTGGCTTCTTGTAGAACAGGAAAATTCATGAGGTGATAGCGATAGCACGAGAGGTCCTCCACTCTATCAAAAAGAAGAATCTCAAAGTGGTAATTCTGAAACTGGAGCTATCTAAGGCATATGATAGAGTGAATTGGACCTTTCTTCACTTGGTGCTTCTTCAACTAGGGATGAAATTAAATACAGTAAATTGGATTATGGGTTGCCTCCAGAGATATTTATTTGCAGTACTGATTAACATATCTCCTTCTCGATTTTTTAAGGCCTTGAGATGTCTCCAACAGGTATTCCCCCTCTCTCCATTTATTTTCTTGATTATTGAAAAAGTGATAAGTATAATGATGAAGGAAGCCATAGAAAATGGTGCATTGAGAAGAGTTAGGGTGTCAGATTCTAAGACGGTATCCCACTTATTGTTCATCGATGACACTTTATGCAGTTTGTTTGGATCTCAGAGAGACCGTTCGGCCTTAAAAATAATCCTTGACCTGTATTGCAAATCCATAGGTATGTCAATCAATTTTGATAAGTCATGCCTTATCCTCGATAATTTTCTAGCTGTTGAAACTAATTCTATCCTTAATATCTTTCTTTCCCAAAGAAAAACATGGATGAGGGGTTCAAGTATTTCGATTTCTTTCTCAAACTAGATTGCTACAAACGAAAGGACTGGGGGTGGCTTATCAAAAAAGTGGAAGCCAAGGTTTCAATATGGGTGAATAGGCTTCTTTCCAGAGGAGGAAGGTTGGTCCTCTTGAAGGAAGTACTGGATATTATTCTAGTTTACTAGAATTCCATTGCAACTATCCCCAAGGGGGTTTTAATGAATATCCATAAACTGTGTTTCCAATATTTATGGGAAGGTAAGAAGATTCCAGGTGGAATCCACTTATATAAATGGTCATCTATTGCAATCCTCAAAGATTTATGGGGTTGGGGGTTAAAATATATCTACCCCTTTGCTCAATCCTTGGCTGGAAGAAATTTGTGGAGGTTAACACAAGGAAATTCGTTGTGGGTATGGGTTATGAACTCCAAGTATTATGCCAATATGTCTATCATTGAGCGGTTTCATGTTCCCTTAAAATATTCGAAAGGATCAATCATTTGGAAGGCCCTAGTAGAGGCCTTCCCTATGGTGTGAAAATGTTCTATTTGGAAAGTAGGGAATGGGAATAACATTTGCCTCGAGGAGGACACCTGGTTGGGTGCTAGAAACAATTCTAGACTATTATATCCCCTTATCCATATCCTTCGGGACAAAAATATATTCACGAGAAATTATTCATGTGATATAGGATTATCTTGGTAGCCACCCACCTTTTCCAACTAGATCAAAATAGTTCTTTGGCAACTTACTAGTTTTAGCAATTTTTCGGTTTCTGAACTTTCGAGGCCATTTTAAGGGCCTAAACGACACATTTTTAGAGATCAGACACCTTAATAGTTTCCCAAGGCTCTTATTGATCCCTCTAAATGAATATCGTCGTCAATACCTTTCCAATGAGCTATCGTTCTCCCTAAACGGAGATCGTATGCAAAAGTTACGACCCCGGGAAGTTGATGTACTAACTTACCCCAACGGGGCCCATATGAATTTTGGCGCTTCATTTCCTAGGGTTAGGTTTTTGGATGTCTAGGGTTTTGGAATTCATATTTATTTTAAAAATTCCTTCAGATCCTAAATATACTCATCTTCTTGTGAATAAGCGTAATCGTCACATCTCTTCTCAGAGATAAGATGCCACCATTCTAGCAAGCTTGTTTCAGTCTGCATTTTACAGTTTCAGCATATTTCTTATTTAATAGAAGTCCAGTTTTATTGTATCTCTGTTGTTATTCAATGTGTCTATGTGTTAATATTATAAATTTGTTTTTTCATTTCTTTATGCTCATAAATCTAGATCAGTGGTATCAGAGCAATCTGCTCCTTATCGTTTTTTAGTGCATGTCCCCGATGAGGTCGGGGTATAGAGAGTTGTGTATAGAGCTTGTTTCTATTTGATGAAAACTACTCTTGCATGCCCAAGAAAAATTCCATGATGGGAGAAAATAACTACGATAGTTCAAGAGATCATTTCAAAATTTTGCTCGAGGAAGCCCTCGAGTGACAAAGGAAAGAGATGATGGACATCTTTACACAAATTCTTTGATGAATGCCAACAAGAGACACATCTACCTTGAGCAGAAGTGCCACCCCCTTCAAGGTACATATCAACTTTGATATTCCTATATTTTAAGGTCATATAGATGCAGATGTTGTAGACAAATGGTTGAATCTGCTAGAAGGGTATTTTTTTGTCCATAACTTTTTGAATAGAGAAAAGATTACTTTTGTGCTCATCAAATTTGTCCCCCATGTCAAAGATTGGTGGTAGACTTTGGGTGAGAAAAATGAAACAAAGGAACCCTCATTATTTATAGTCGCACTTACCTGGGAATCCTTCATGGATTCTATTAAGGAACAATACTACCCTATTGGAAGTTATGACGGCCTATATACAAATGGACCACACTGTGGCAGGAAAGGGACCAAGCAGTGCCAGAGTTCACAAATACCTTTCATACCTTGCGCACCAAGATGGGTATCAAATATTTTGAGTGACATATAGCGCTCAAGTGTCATGGTGGTATCCATAGATACATCTAGGAAGAAATGGAGTTTTTGGACATCTCCTCCTTAGGCGGAACCTATCGATATGCCATCAAAATCGAGCAGCAGCTTAAACAAAATATGTGGAAGTTTGGGTTTGCAAACCCCTCATAGTAGAAGCGGGAAAGGGCAGCCCCAACCTGAAGAACAAAGGACATAGAAAATATGGAAAACCTCAGGACAACTAATCGAAGCTGCAAGAAAATAAGGACAACGGAAAGATAAAGAAAGATACCAGGAAGTGGTGCGACTTCCATAAGAGCCCCTGGCATAACACTGTTGATTACCGCTCAAAGTAGTCTTTGGTGGTAGAGGTGAAATCCTTTGAATAGGATGTGGGTTCAAACTCTGAGTCAGAACCAGAAAAGGGGAGACAGATCATTGATGCGGAACCCAGTGCCACCATTGCTACCACCAAGATCTATCTCGATGAAACTAACAAGCCATAGGAAGGAAAATGCCTCTTTTATTCACATATGTGGGTGAAAGGAACTCCGTTGCACTTCATCATTGATAGAGGTAGCCAAAATAATCTCATCTCAGTGGAGGTCATCAAGTAGCTAGCCCTTCCAACAACACTGCACCTGTAAGCCTACACCATCAGATGGCTCCGCCAAGGGAGAGATATTCACGTTAGCCAACAGTCTCGCCTATTGTACAACATCAAGCCATTCAAAGATGAGGTATTGTGTGATGTTTCTCCCCTTGAAGTTTGTGATGTTATTTTGGGCCAACCTTATTTATGGAAACGTCGTGTTGTATATGAGTCTAGGCCTCACATTGTTATTATTACTTTGAACAGGAAATTGTACATGATACCTGAGGTAGTCCCACTGAGTTCCATTTTGTTGATCTCTGCGAAGCAATGTAGGAAAGTCATCTCTTAGAACAAGAAGTTTGTCTTCTTCATGATTCTCTCTTGGAGTGAGCAAAAGATTGTAGCCACATCCATGGCCTCTGTGACCGACCTCTCCATGCAGCAGAAGTAAGAGGACAAGGTCCTGGAAGAATACAAAGACATCTTCTCCTCAGCTATTTGGGTACCTCTGCACTGTCAATTCAAGCATTCCATCGATATGACACCCGACGCACCACTACCCAATGGACCAGTCTATCATTTCTCTGTGTTAGAAAATGAGGAGATCCATCATCGAATCCAATAACTACTCCACAAGGGGAACATCCAACCCATCTCATCACCTTGTGGCAACCCAATCATGCTTGTGTAGAAGAAATATGGGACCTGGAGACTTTGCATTGATTATTGATCACTAAAGAAAATCACAGTCAAGAACCGATAGCCGATTCCCTGAATCGACAATCTCCTTTATCAGCTCAAGGGAGCCAAATACTTCAGTAAGATTGATTTGAAGTCTAGCTACCATAAGTTCCCAATAGAGCAAACATATGAATGGAAGACTACCTTCAAGTCAAAAGAAGGTCTTTTTGAATGGTTGGTCATTCCCTTTGGTTTGAAAAATTCCCCAGCAAATTTCATGAGGTTGATTGACAATATATTGTGTCCTTTCACCAATTCTTTTGTAGTGGTGTACCTGGATGACATCCTCATCTACAAAAAGACTTGGGCGAAACATTTGTAGCACATTCAATAGGTTTTGCACACTCTACGGTAGCACAATCTATATGCCAACTTGGAAAAATGCTCCTTCGGCATGGAGTGAGTCCACTACCTAGGATACATTGTTTATGCACATGGTGTTCATGTGGATCCAACCAAGATCCAAGTCATCCATGACTGGTCATCCCCAACCACGCTCACTGAGCTTCAGAGCTTCTTAGGCCTTGCCAATTTCAATCGTAGGTTTGTGTTGGGATTCTCCCATATTGCATGGGACCTCATCCAAATAACCAGAGGTGGTGGTAAGGAAACATTTGTGTGGGGAATGTCCCAATAGAAAGCGTTCGATGATATGAAGTAGTGCTTGTGCTCCGCCCCAGTGATTTCATTACCTAACCTGCAATAGCCTTTTGAGATCGAGAAAGATGCTTCAAACTATGTTATGGTGTAATCATCACTCAGCATGACCACCCCGTGGCCTATCATAGTGATACACTATCAGATGTCATCCATAATTACCCTACATACAACAAATAAATGTACTCCATTGTGCAAGCCTACCACCAGTGGAAGAATTACATTCTCAGGAAGGAGACAGTCATCCACACTGATCATAAGTCATTGTAGTTCATGCAGACACAAGACAAATTGCAGAATGACCGCCATCAGAAGTGGTTCACCTATTTGCAGCATTTCCACCTCAACATCAAGTATAAAACAGGAAGTACCAACCAAGTCATTGATTGCCTCAGTCAACCTCCAGTCACAACACTCACCACGATTCTTGATTCTTGTGTACATGAGACCTCTGGATGGCCCCACCTCTATGAGACAGATCATAACTTTTCCAACACCTACCAGATGTTGGCAACAAATGCAATTGTCACCAATTTCCATATTCAGGATGGGTTGTTGTTCCATATGGGCCATCTATGTGTTCCATCAAGCAAGTGATCAAATTTGATTTGGGAAGCCCAATATAGTCCGGCGGAAGGACACTTCAGCATGGAAAAGACAGTGGCAGTGTTTCAGCTACATTTTTGTTGGCCAAAACTTCGACAGGATGTCAAAAAGTATATTAGGTCCTACATTGCCTGCGTTATTTCCAAACCAGACATTAAGAAACAAGGATTTTACACTCCTCTGCCTACTCCTGACAGGACCTGGGAATCCATATCAATGGACTATATGTCGGGCCTTCCATCCACCAAGTGGATAAATGATTGTGTTTTTGTGGTTGTTGATCGATTTTCCAATATGGCGATTATGGTCACCTGCAAGAAGAGCATCACATTAGAGGCTACTTCCAAGCTCTTCTTTGAACGAGTGTGGGTCCACTTTGGGATCCCACAAACCACTATCTCATATCGGGACAGTCAGTTTCTCAACACATTCTGGTCGAGCCTCTGGTCATTGTTGGACACCAAGCTCACCAAGTCCACTTCCTTCTACCCCCAGGAAGATGGAAAAACCAAGGTCCTCAACCAAATGATCGTGCACATACTGCGCATGTACAATTTCAAGCACCCCTGCACCTAGGATGAGAGTCTTCCCTATGTTCATCATAGCTACAACAAATCCATACATATCTCAACCGACCACATACCCTTTCAGGTGGGGTTGGGATTTCAACCATTGGGTCACATGAATGTTACACTAACCCTTGAGGCCACTGAGGCAAACTCGTCGCATGCTTCAAATGGATTCAATAAAGCCACCCAGTTCATTGAGAATATCCAACACATTTTCCGATAGGTTTAGGATATTTTACAAGAGTTCAATGCCAAGTACAAGCAACACCATGATCAACATCAGGTGCCACACTAGTTTCAGGTGGGAGACAAAGTTTGGTTTCACTTGCAGATAGAACACCTTACATGGCCTCATTGGAAGCTTCATCCACTCTATTATGGACTCTACACCATCACCAAGGTTGTGAGTGACAATTATTTTGAGCTCAACCTTCCCCCATTCCTTGGCTTGCACCCAGTATTCAATGTGGACCTCCTTCGACCTTATTTTCCACCATTATTGGACACCTCAGAGATAGCAGAACAATTCACACCAATGGATCTCAACCTTGACTGCATGGAACATAAATCTACTGATCAGATAGTGGACACACAGGTCAAGGGCACTTTCTAGCATAGGATCCATCTTTATCAGGTTGTTAAAGCAGGGAAAATCCTGCACCAAGGAAAGTGGCTCACCTGGGGCCAAATTTAGTAGAAATTTCCTCATCTGATGGGGCAAATCAACGCAATGAAGACCATTGCTTCCTAAGGGGGGAGGATTGATCCAGGAGGATATTAGTGGACACCCACCTTGTCTAACTGGCTCAAAATAGTTCTTTGGCAACTTACTATTTTTAGCAGTTTTTTGGTTTTTGAACTTTCAGGTCCATTTTGAGGGCCTAAACGATGTTTTTTCATGATCAGGCACCTCAATGATATCTTGAGGCTCTAATTATCCCCCTAAATGAACCTCTGCATCAATACCTTTCTAATGATCTATCGTGCGCCGTAAACGAAGATCGTATGAAAAAAGTTACGACCCCAGGAAGTTGATGTACTAACTTGCCCCAACGGGGCCCACATGAATTTTGGTGCTTCATCTCCTAGGGTTAGGTTTTTGGATTTCTAGAGTTTTGACTTTCATGTTTATTATAAAAAGGCCTTCAAAGCCTCATTGTACTCATCTTCTTGTGAATGAGCATAGCCATCACATCTTTTCTCAGAGATAAGCTGCCACCATTCTAACAAGCTTGTTTCAGTCTACATTTTATAGTTTCAACATATTTCTTATTTAATAGAAGTCCAATTTTACTATATCTCTGTTGTTATTCATTTTTTCTCTGTGTTAATATTATAAATATGTGTTTTCATTTCGTTCTGCTCATACATCCGAATCATCTTGAGTAGGCTCTCCCCATCCTAGAGGCCACATGGGATGGAAAGATGTTGCCTCCTATAGGCTCTCTAAATATTTAGCCTAGGATTGGGAAAAAATCATTGTATTTCTATGTGAAAACTTCATTATTTTAGATGATGAAATCACAGATTCATTATGTTGGTCCAAAAACCTGAAGAATGGATCCTTTACAACAAAACTAGGCTATAAATCCTAGTAGGAAGAAATATTATTAGGATCCAAAAAATGGTGGTGCGGACTGCTATGGAAAACAAAAACCCCCCTAGATGTAAAATATACCTATGGATTTCTCTTAATAACAAATTACTTAATCGGTACAATAACATCAAAAGGGATTGGTGTTGGCCCAATCATTGTTCTCTATGCAAATCAAACTCTTAAACTATTTCTCACTTATTCATTTCTTGCCCGTATGTAGCCCAGGTTATGAAGATGGTGAAGGAGAAGTTGAAAGTTAAATCAGACTGGAGAAAAGACAATTTGGAAGAGTGTTTCAAATATTAGTTACAAGAAAGATCAGTTAAAATTTATGCATGCCTTCTGAGTATTTTTATTTCCAATATTTGGTGGGCTAGAAACAATTCAATTTTCAATGAAAATTTTGTGCCACTAGAAGTTACTACGACTCTAATTCTAAATCAAGTTGTCAAATTCAAGGAATATCCGAAGGCAATATAACCTCACAACTCTACTTTTTCGTCAATATATTATGAAATTCCATGGGGGTATTTTGATTGGGAAAGCCAGGGGAACCCTCCTATGTGTGGAGTAGGGGTCATGATGTACATTAATCACATCCTTTACATTTTTATCAGATATGCACCAGGTTCAGGTTCCAACAATAGGGATAAATTCATAGCTTTGTGGATGCTATTAGAGATAGCAAAGAAAAACGATATTTGGAATCTTCAAGTAATGGGTGATTCCAAGTTAGTTATTGATTGGGCCAGGCTGAAAAACTCATCTCAAGACATAATATTAGCCACAATCATGAGAGATATTAATATTTCTCTGCATTCCTTTGAGTGGATAACATTTCAGCACATCCTTCATGAGCTTAACACCAAAGAAGATGAACTATCTAAAGAATCTCTTGAACTGTCAGTTGGGGTCTTTGGGATCTACAAATTTTTTGAAGGGGAAGAAATCGAAGCAATGGAATTTCATCTTTGAGGATTCCGGAGTACAGTGATTGGATAAGGAATTTTTTTAACAATGTAGGTACATATATGTATGGTAGAACATACCTGTGATTTTGTCAGTAAGGAATGAAAGATAGAGGTACTCCTAGTGAACAGTGTGTGATTTTTTTGTATAGATAATGAAGTGGGTCTGAATAAGGCCAAATTATTGGATAGTAACATGTATATTCTCCTTTTGGAGTGAATATACAAGTTTTTTTATCCCCAGATTAAAAAGAAAAAATAAAAAAGATGGAAGTGACTAATTCTTAGAGGGGCATACTTCTTGACCCCATAAGCCCTAATTGGATTAAAAAAAGGCACTAGTCCTATATCCAACAACCAACCAGAAAACCCTAAGAAATCAAAAATTTTATTTTCCATTGTTTAATAATAAATCTAACGGTGAACATCAAAGAAAATCATTTATTTAGATTTCATTTATCGTCTAGTGTAAATTCAATGGATTATTTCATTTCCTAGACTTATTATTCCTAGGGTTTATGTTTAATTGTTGATATTTAACCCTAAGGAGGAAATTCATTCATATTGGATTGAGATTTAATGTTGGACAGTTGGTTTGGATAGTTGGTTTTTATTGATGCCGACCCTTAGAGATTGATGTCAACCCTTGGAGACGTCCAGAGATGTTGGACAATTGTATGATCGAGATTGATGGTGAGTTAGTTGGGTGCATTTTATGTATTCTACATGTAGTCCCAAAGGTGTGGTTATGGGACCCAAATTTGTTTGAGGAATACAGACATAAAGGATAGTGAAATTGCAAGTAAAACACTCATATATGGATAGTCCTTTTCATGTAGTTCCCGGTGATATTTGACACACCACGTGGTTCCTCACGGTTAGGGAGATATGGCCTTGTGAAGTTGGAAGCCCCGAAGAATGGTCAAGAAGCCCCAAGTTGGTTACAAGTCAATGAATGAAAGGGTAAATTTGTCGTAACGAGGAAGACTAGAAACCCCTAAAGTAGGGAGAGAGATTACTATGAAAAAATATATAAACACCTCAAGGAGTCTCTCATAATGACACACACACTTACATTGAATATCTATCTTGTGAATGTTATGGTTTATCTTTTGGCTAGTTTGTGATGACATTTTTCTAAATGGTTGAAGGTGAAATTCTTGGAGTTGCAGAAACTGTGAGTAACCCTAGTTTCTAAGATATCTGTGAGTTGCGGATTAGAAGAGCGTGGATGTATGTGGGTTGCAATGACAAAAATCATAGGTATCCATGGGCAGTAGTAAAGGAAGTCATGGAACTGTAAAAATATTGCAAAAGGTTGAGAAGAGATGTTGGTATCTAGTTTCTAAGGACAGCGAAAGAAGTTACAAGCTAGTTTAAAGTACAACAGGTCAGCTACAAGATCAGAGGTAAGTTTTAAGGCTTATGGTTATGGTGTTATGGTACATACATGGTGATGATAGTATGTGATATGATACATCTTGGTGATGTTATGGTACATTGATTAGAAAACATTATTGGCTATCTAGGTGTATGGTTTGGTTACATGTTATGGTGCATACTTGAGGCTTGGTATATTGTGTTATGAGGCTGTATTTTGGTGATGTTGAGGAGCATGCTTGAAGCATGTGTTTGAGGGCCTTGGTATATGACTTGAGGCACATCATTGGATGCGTGGTGCATGACACATTTCTTGGTTTATTGTCTTGGTACATGCTATGGTACAGGTGTTGATGTACGTGGTTGGCACATGGTATGGTACAGGTGGTGATACAGGTTTGGTGCATGGTTGATGCACTTGTTATGTTACATGGTTGATGGTACAGGTTGTGGTATACAGTTGATGCTTGGTATGGTATAGGTGTTGGTGCATAGTTGATGCACATGTTGTGATATAGATTGATGATTTTTTACATGCTTGGTAGAGGCAAGTGTTGGTGATTTTGGACATCTATTTGAGAGGTGTCATTGGTGTATGATCCATGTGAGAGGATCTTGCTGAGTATCGATGATAGTGATAGGTTGGATACAGTGAGAGGTTGATAGTGACAAGTTGGATATAGTGATAGGTTGATGTGACAGTGGCAGTGACAGTAGCAGTGATTATGGTAGTGAAAGTTGGTCTACACTTATATTTCAGGGCAATTGGATGGGACAAGGAAAGGTGGTTTTAGCCTCCTTCTGGTTGGAACCATAGAATCAGGGAGTTGGAGCTTCCTTCATGTTGGGGCCTGAGAACTAGGTGGTTGTAGCCACCTTCCGGCTGGAGCTGGAGAACCTAGGGGGTTGTAGCTTCCTTCTGGTTGGAGACAAAGAATTCAGGGAGTTGTAGCTTCCTTAAGGTTAGAGCCTATAAATAGGGGGTTGTATCCTCCTTCTAGTTACAACTGAAGAATTGGTAAGTTGGTGCTTCCTATGAATGAATTATTGATAAATATATAAGAAAGCATTTTGTGGTTTTCTCCCATTTGGGTTTCCACGTAAATACTGGTGTCTTGTGTTCTTGATGTGATGTTGATGTGATGCTACTTATGATTACATGCTTATCTCTCTCTCTCTCTCTCTCTCTCTCTCTCTCTCTCTCTCTCTCTCTATATATATATATATATATATATATATATATATATATATAT